>PVKE010011538.1:0-40020 GCA_004027555.1 Craseonycteris thonglongyai
TGTCCACAGCCTCTCCAGCACTTGTTATCCCTTGTCTTGTTGATTATAGCCATTCTAACAGGTGTAAGATGGTATCTCATTGTGGTTTTTATTTGCATCTCCCTAATTGCTAGTGAAGTGGAGCATTTTTTCATATATCTGTTGGCCACATGTATGTCTTCACGAGAGAAGTGTCTGTTAAGGTCATCTGCCCATTTTTCAATTGGATTGCTTGTTTTATTCTTGTTGAGTTGTACAAGTTCTTTGTATATTTTTGATACTAGCCCCTTATCAGAGGCATTGTTTGCAAATATCTTCTCCCAGTTGGTTGGTTGCCTCTTTGCTTTGCTGATGGTTTCCTTTGCAGCACAGAAGCTTTTTAGCTTGATAAGGTCCCATTCGTTTATTTGTGCTTTTACTTCCCTTGCCATTGAGGTCAGATTCATAAAGTCAGGAGGGAACATTAAAGATCCCAGCTGGCATGGAACCCTCAGCCCATCACTGCACTTTCAGAGCCTCGGTTTGTGCGTCTGTTAAGTGTAGCCACTGCCAGCAGCCCTGCCCATCCCCAGGCCACCAGACTGAAGGCATGCGCAGGCTGCACAGTGCACAGCAACACCCTGGTGTCGGCAGCACACCCACGTCCCATCCCGCCAGGCACCAGGGGGCCAAACACCTTCCACCAACCCCTCCCAGCCCTCCAGCTCCTGCTTAGGTGCCCTGAGCTTCCCCCAGTCCCTGAACCACAAGAGGAACAAAACGTTTTTTTACCTCAGTCCACTGAGACTTGAGGGCGACATCTTTCTGCAGAGCCCTATTGCCCCCAAGTCCACCAGCCAATGCAGGGGTGTGGGCAGGGTCTCCCCTGGGGGCTGTGGGGAGTGGCTGGTTGTGGGGTCTGTCACTATACAATTATAGTGCGCCTGGCATTCCTTTGGCACCTACTTGCTGCTAGGATACTGCTGCCTGGAAATGCATCCAGGTCCCAGGGAACTAACTCCAAAGTGTGGGGAGTGGGGGGTAGGCACAGACAGACAAACACGTGAACATCTGTGGTGATCAGGGCTCTGAAGAACAGAGCAGACAGCAGAGAGATGGCAGCACGGGGGTATTTTATACAAGGTGCCCGGGAACGAGGTCCTCTCTTTGGAGTTGGCATTTGAGCAGACGTGTGAATCTTTTGCTAAGGCTCACGATGCAGAAAAAGTAACAGTAAATATTGGTAAAAATAGCACAGGCATGCCACTCCCTTGATGTGAACAGCAGTGCTCAGAGGTGTTAGGGATGCAGGGTATGGCTCCCAAGAGACCCCACCCTCACCTTGGCTTCTTGAGTGGTGGGGTCTCCACTGGGCTGGGGGCTTCCAGAGTTGAAGCAGAAGCAGCCAGGAGTGTCTGCCCAGTGGGTGTCTTGGCAGGCAGCCAGAGACAAAGAGGAGGGAGCCTAGGAATCTGGGGAGGATGGAGGGGAGGATGATGGGGTGGGTGGAGGGATGAGGTCCGCTCCCAGGACAGCTTCCATCCTCTCCTGCTTCCTGTTTTCTTAGAAGCCTCTCCCAGCCAGGACCTCTGGAGTGGAAAGAGGCCCAGGAGAAACACAGGTGACTCAAATAAAATGCTACATCCCACAGGCAACCTGGGAATAGGTAATTCAAGCCCTAGATACCTGGGAGGGCTACCATTAGGGAGGTGTGTGGTCACCAACACCTTCTGAACAAGCACACAACTTTGGGAATCCAGGATTTGGGAGTACAGACAACTCTGGGCATGCTGCAAGGCACACATGATTGGATATGAGGTTTTATAAACTACTGACAATACCACCAGTGTTCCAGGACTTAAAAACATACAGCATAAAACACTGGAGACAGGTATCTATCAGCAAGAGAAAGGATAAGTACATAAACTCATATTTATAAATGGAACACTACTCAGCACAGCAATGAAAAAAGAACTACTGATACACACCATGTGGATGAAAATCTCAGAACTGTTATGCTGACTAAAAGAAGCCAAACCCTAAAGAGTGCATAAAGAAATCAGAATGCTGGCCACCTATGGGGGTGTGGGGGGAACTTGATTGTAACTGGGTACTTACAAACTTTCTGAGATGATAGACACGTTCATTATCTTAATTTGACTGATGGTTCCATGGGGTCTATGTTAGTCAAAACTCATCCAACTGTACACCTAACATCTGTCTATTTTACTACATGGAAAATCTACCTTGATAAGAGTCTCAACTGGTAAAAATAAAACAAAGTACAGAGGAAAAATCTACATGGCATTAGAAATAACACAAAGATACTGCAATCCTAAACCTACCATGTTACCTTTTTTTTTTGCCCTGGCTGTCAGGGAGCTTAAAGTCAAATTTGTGTGCCTATCTTCCTCATACATCTTTTGATGATCCCAGACTATTTGCATCTTTCAATATAATCTGCTTCAAATCCTTCTTGGAACTTGGTGGGTTTAAATAATAAATTAAAATGATTGAAAAACTCACTCAGCCTCTAATCCTCCTTAGAGAAGAGATTAACATTAGAGCTGAAACTTAGTGACCATCTCTCCTGCCAGCAAGGGCACCTACTGCCACCTCTCCCGAGGTCCCCAACCTGTCCCCAACTCTTTTTCCTTTTCTTGAAGTGAGGGAGACACCAGACCAACCAACAGCGACAAGGACATAGCCAAAGCAAGCAGCTGTGATGAAGCCAGGTCAAGGCTGGGGAAGACACTGTACACAGAGAGGGAAGGGACAGGAGAGGAGGGCAGCCGCAGCAAACTGTAGGGAGCATGAACTCATGACAGGCAGCAGGCCCTGGGGGTCAACAGGTGCCACCATCACAGCCTTACAGTCCACTGGCCGGTTCCAGGACCCACCTTAGGGATGCTCTCCTTCCCATCAAGGGCCCTGCCTGCCCCCTGCTAACCAGGCTGCTGCAGACCACACCTGAGGACACACCTGCACTGTCCCAGTGGCTTCTACCACCTGCAATCCTGCACCCACTCTTGCGGCACTCAGGGCAGGACATCCACCTGGCCTGGGATGTGGTAGGGCAGCTGGTGGCCCCACTGGAGGCCACTCTATCAGTGGGGCAAGAACAAGGACCTGCCCATCCAAGGCTTATCCAGGGTTCAAGAGATGGGTCCTGTAGGGAAGCTGGGGCAGGATAGGGACCAGGGTCATCCCACTGCTAAGGCCTTGACAGGAACCAAACTGACCATAAAGGAAGGGCCACCAGAGGCAGACTGAGCAGGTCATGGAGCATCATCGGGGCAGGGGGCTGATCACCCCTCCCCACACTGTTGTGCAGGAGCCAGGAGGGGGTCGTAGCCATTGCACCAACCAACAATGTCAGGATAAAGATGATCAGCTCCACAACAGTAGCTGCTATGACTATCTTCCTAAGAGCTTTCTGTCACCTTTGCCAAGTTCTCATAAAACCCCAAGAGCTCAGTGCTATTCACATCCCTGTAATACAGATGAGGAAACAGCCTCAGAGAGGTACAGAAACTTGCTCAAGGTACAGATGAGCCAGCACCATTCATTCTAGAGCCCTTGCCCTTGAGCTACCAAACATCCTCTCCATCCAGAAGCAGCCTCTCTAGAAACCCCACTCAGTACCCAGTAAAGCTTCTGGAACAGTGGCTGCAACACCAGGCTCTCTACACAAGGACAGTCACCTGCACGTGGGGGGCTCCTCGGTGCTCCCAGGGCCATATCCTCGGCAAGTGGCCAGGGCAAGTTGGGGCCATGAGGCGGAGAGAGAGGAGCCAAGGAGGCCTGGGTACTACCCTGAAGAAGCCTGCAGTTTAGAGAGGGAATGTGACAGCAACCAAATAACCTCAACAACAAACAGAATCACAGACGGGGTCCCGGAGGGCTTTTCAGGCTGATACCCTCTGCCTGAGCAGTGGAGAGAGCAGAAGTGACCTGGTGACTGAGGTGGCAGCTGGAGAACACTTCCTGCAGAGGGAGGGCCACGCGGAGGCACGGCTCAGTGGCAGGCGGGGATGTGGCAGGAGGAGTGTGCTGTGTGCTTTGGAGACTGAACTGAGGACTTTGGACTTGGGCACTGCCTTTGACCACCGTCCTTGAGTCCATTCTACCAGGCTCCAGTTGTCCATGGCCTAGCTGCCCAGGCAACACTGGCTGTCACAGAGAGCCCCCTGGATCACTGGTGGAGGTTCAACCAGGTGCCACACATGGCCCATCGATCTCCACTGACCACTGCTGGGGCCGCACCGGGCTAGACCCACTCTGCTGCACAGCCTCCGGGTGCCAAAAAGGTTATACAAACTCATACTTGGAAAGCCACAAGCAGAGGGTCGGTCTCTCAGAACAGCTCAACAAGCCACAACCCCCACAATTAGAGAGGCCATGCAGGATGACGCTCACTTTCTGGCTTTGGACATTGCCAGGCTTTGTTCCCACGCTGGCTCTTTTAGTGGCCATGCGACCCTGGCAAGACACAGGTCCTCCCTAAGCCTGTGAAGTCCTGAGCCCAGCACCTGACACACAGGACACTCTCTGCACGTGTTAGCACCTTTGCTGAGAGACAATGGAAAACTTCTCTACAAGCTGGAAGCTGGCCTCTTGCCCGACAGTGCCAGGGGGCAGTCAGCACCTTGTCACTCCTAAACATGGATCATGTCAGTGCCTGCCAGGGGTCTGAGGTGGGTGGCACAGCTGTTTTCCTTTCAAATGCTTCCTGCCTTCCCAGAGGGAAGAGACAGGCCTGAGGCACCAGATGGCCAGGCCCAACAGGAAAGCAGTTGTCAGAGACCAGCCAGGAAGAGCATCTCCAGGTGCTGCGTGAGCATGTCCTCAGCTCAGGGCAGAGGAAGGAGCACTGTTCAGTGGGTCAGGAGGACCCTGTGTGCCTTCCCAGACCCTGTGTGTGTCAAATGACAGAGTGAGACCAGGTGATCCCTGGAGGGTCCTCCTGCTCTAACACTTAGGACGTCACTCCTGGCTCCACCTGGACGTCCCAACCTCTTCTTTCCCTGCCATCACCTCCCATTCCATTCTGAAGCATCTTGTAATTTCTGTGGGCCAAAGTGCCTGCGTCAGCCCCATCCAGGAAAAGACTGCCCAAATGAACGGGTGTGCTTAAAACCCAAACGTGCCCATGAGTACCACAGGGGCAATCACCATTCTGGGTTCCAAGAGCAGCGCTTGAGTGGGCAGCTCGGCCTGGAAGCCTCAGAGGGGCCTTACCGCTCACCAGCACATGAAAGTAATTTTCTCAGCATTTCACGGCTGCTCCAAAAATGAACGCCTCCTCCCAGCCCTACAAGCTCACATAATGTCCAAGGTTCCAAGAGAGGGCCAGGCTGTGATCTGACAGCCCAGCCACGTAGGGGACAGAAGGTAAGACCCCACACACACCCCCACCCTTCTGTGCAATCTCTGAGGACTGTGGCTACAGGCAGAAGGGTGGGAAGTGACTTGGAGCTGGCAAGTGTGAATAGATCAAGCAAACCTTAACTGCTGATCTCCCCAGTAGGTGCCCACAAAAGTTCCTGTCTGTACAAAGTCACACCCAGACCCTGGTCCTCCTGTCATCCCATCTTGTTACAGATGGGGCCACTGAGGCACAGAGCCCAGAAAGGATGCCCAAAGTCCCATAAGGGCAAGGGTTCTGAGTACTCTGTGCACAGACCTCTGTTGTGACTGTAAAACAACCTAAACAAATCAAGCAGACCTCCCAAAGAGAGTTCACCCTGATGTGGCCTGAGCCACATTCCCTGTTCACTACTGCCGTGGAGACTCAGTCCCTCCAGCAGGCTCAGGGGGTCCACCTGGTCCCTCCAGCCAGTGCCCACAGGGTCAGGGCAGGTCCCCAGAAAAGATGCAGAGGTTTACAGGAAAGCAGAGCAGGAAAGAAGGGCTTGGCAAGCATTTTCTGTCTTCTTTCTCTCTAAAGATGAGGCAATTATGCTCAGAACTAGAATAAATTGGGGGGTGGGAGGTTCACATCAGCACTGTCTGGAAGCCCTAATTTTTTCATCTGTAGCTCTGCATTACCACTTCTGGGGGCGGGCAGGAGCTGGAGTCTTTAATTCCATAATAACAATGCTTTAGACTTACACAGCATCTCTCCTCCAGTAGTCTCCACATGCTCTATGGTAGTTAATGAAGAGGCTACGTGCTTTGCCAGGAAACCCCAACTGTCTGCTTCACCATATGAATGAGGTCCCCCAGGTGAGGAGCAGGGCCAGAAACAAGGCCAGGTGGACAGGAGCTCTGGCCCACTGCCCCATCCCATCAGAGGGAGAAGCCCTTGCTCCTCAGAGAAACCATGGCTGGGGGCCACAGCTTTCTGGCTGGCAAACAGCACCCCTTCCATGAAGGACTCAGGGCACTGGCCCCCACCTCAGTCTGTCCATCTGTGAAGTGGGCTAAGGCCTGCACCTGAGGCCTGGTGACTGAGGGTAGCCAGCGTCACCTGCCACCTTCAGGAGGTGGGGCCCAGATGCCTGTCTAAGTGTGGAGGAGCCATGACCGGGAGGCTGCCCAAGCCTGCATGCTAGACCAGAAAGAGGGTGTCAGGAGAGAAGAGAAGCCCCATGGCCAGGAGGGAGGAAGGGGCCTGGCCCTGCTGACTCTGGGGGTTCAGCGGCAGAGGAGAACTTCCCAGGAAACTGAGTGGGAGCTGTCACAGAACCCCACCTGGCCAAGCTGTGCTGGGGGACGGGTGTCTGCCAGGCCTGGCCATCCGGTGCGGTCTCTGGAGCACAACAGGGAAGCTATCCCTGGGGGACAGCACAGACCTTCCCCCTCCCCCGGCCCAGCTGTTCTGGAGTGGAGCTCCTGGGGGAGGGGAGTCTGGAGGGACAGCACCACTTCTGCCTGGAGTCCAGCTGTCTCAGGGGTTTCCCGGGGGACAACAAAGACCCCTGTCAACCCAGCCGTCCTGGGGGGCTCCCCACGGGGACAGCACGGACCCCACCGAAACGGTTCTACAGGGAGAGGATGGAAAGAAAGGCAAGGGCTGAGATGCCGTATTGGGGAGATGCCCCAAGGTGTCCCCATCCCCCCGCCCTAGAAGACTCGTGGGGCGACCCTCAAACCGGGAACCCCGTGACATCGGGCCTGCAGCGGGCGGTGCGAGGTCGCAGGCCCGACGGGGGGCGGCCGACCCGGGGTCCCGGCCGGCGGTCAGTACTCACCGGCACGGACATCTTGACTGCCGCTCCCGTAGCCCGGACGGGCAGCGGCTCCGGCAGACTGGGGGCTCCTGTTCACCGCGCCGCTCAGAGCCCCCGGCACCGGGTCCCGGAGCTCTCGGGGGCGTCCCTGCGGGCTCCTGCGCGCTCCCGGCGGCCGGACCGTCCGGCGCTCCAGCCCGCGCTGCGCATGCGCTGCCCGCCCCTCCCCTCCCCCCTCTTGTCTTAGCGGGGGCCGCGTTAAAGGCGAGGACCCCGGACCCCGGCATTTTTCTGTCGGCCCAACTAAGCTTAGAGGCTTGGTCTCCACCCTGTACCCATCCTTCAAGGGCCGCCTCCAATCGCACCATCTTCTGTGTGCCCACCTGGTTCTGGAGGTCAGAACCTTCACCCCACCCCCACCCCCACATTACCCAGCCCAGGGTGCTGGGCGCCTGCCTTGCGGTCTGGCGTGGCTCCCAGTTCCTGTGTCTGAAGGCGATTGCACGTGAGCTGAGCCGGGCTCCTAAAAACCCATCCCACTCCCCCAGCTCCAAGCCTAGAGACAAGCGGTTGCCCCCACACCGGCAGCCCAGTGCTCCTCTGCCTGCTCAGCGCTCCCCCCCCCACTGCCCCTCGACACCCTGACACCCCGAGACCAGCCTGGCTCATTGTCTGGTCACCTTGACAGTTGGAGATGGACTGGCTCTTAGAGGATCCTGCCTCCTGGTAACCCCACAGCCAGCTGCTGTCCCAGAGCCAGGGGCTGGCCCCAGGCTCTGGAAGACAGGTATTGGAGGACCGACCCTTCCCTTTTACTGGGTTAAATGCCCCCAGTTTTTCATCTGTTCCATACCTGACATGGTGTCCAAACATGCTATCTATAGGCAGTAGGCACATATATGTGCACCCTAACACCCCCACCCCCTGCCAAGTAGGCTTTGCTTTCTCCTGACACATTTAGCAGACTGAGGCTTTGAGACCCCTCAGTTACCAGAAGGCAGAATCAGGGCCTGACCTCTCTGTCCTGGCACCCACCACGCACAGCCGGTTCCTGCGGCTTGGGGGCCCTTCCTGGGCAAAGCTGCCCCGGGGTAAATGGCTGCTATGACCAGATTCCAAGGACCAGAGCAGTGTCTGGGGCGGTCAGCACAGCTGCTACCTAGAGAAGGGAAGATAGAGCTGGTTCTATGAGGCTGGTTGGCAGCAGCCAAGGCTCATGGGGGGGACCTGGGGGCAGACAGAGAACTTCAGCTCCCTAGGAAGTCTGTCGGGGCAGGTGCCCCAGGGGACAGGTGCTTTTGAACAGAGGGAGGAAGCAGTGGAAGGTAGACTTTCCCAGCAACCCAGATCTGGCCCCCAGCTCCCAGACCTCAAAATCTCCCCAAATCGGGTCATCCATTGGATTTCAGGAGGATTTCCAGCCTCTTTTCTAAGAGGTGAGGCTGCCTTGGTCTTTCTCCTGAGGGTCCTGGGGAGAATATTAAAGTGGCCACCAGCAATGAGGGGGCACTGGATGTGCAAGAAAGGGGGAAACTGAGGACACCCACAGGGCCCAATTCTCAAACCAATGAGCCTAGATCCCTCCCTGCACCAACTGAGCGGGATTGCCCCCCCCACACACACACCTTAACTAACCCCTTGAGGGAGGGTTCCCAATTATGCAACTCAGTTCCCCCAGCCCATGCTTGGCAAGGCGCTGTTGGAGGAGGCAGACAGGGCCACAGGGAGCAGAGGGGGCTCTGGGCTGGCAGCTGCCACCTCCTCAAAGGGCTCTCTGTGCATGTCTGGCAGGCAGCCCTGCCTGTGCCCACCCACCCGCATCCAGCTGGCATGGGGGCTCCTGAGCTGGGAGCAGCAACTCAGCCAGCTGCCCAGGCTCCCAGCGGCACGTGCCCTCCATCTCAGAGGCCCCTCCCTCACTGAGCCTTCCTGGCCTCCTTCCTTCTTCTCTCCTCTGGCTGGATTCCTACAGCTCTCTCTTGCTGTCTCATCTCCCTATTTCGAGGTGCCTGGGCCAGAACTGGATGAGCAGTAGCAAAAGACTCCTTCAGCACCCCTGGGTATAGAGAAATGCAAGTTCAGGGAAAAGGTGTCTCTGGGGCCAGGACCTCCACACCATCTAGTCCTTGCCTCCAACTGACCCCAGTGATTGCTTAGGGCTGCTTACTCGGGGAGGACATCACGAACTCTTCCCTTAGCGCAGGAAAGAGGGATTCCTGGCCAGACCTCTTACTCCAAGCAGCGACCCAGGGCCTTGGGAGTGGGGTTGGGGGCAGCCAGAGGAGTCCCACTGGGGCACTGTGCCCGCTCCCCTAACCCTCCCAGAGGTCTGTGGAAAGCAGGGATGCTCCTCTCTCAACACCCCGTACCACCCTCACCACCACCCACACTGCGCCCCGTCCCCAGCAGACAAATGATCTTGGGCGACTCGCTCAGTCCTGCAGACACCAGGCTCTGGGGGCCTCACAACTAGCAGTTCACACCAGAAGCGACAGCTGGGCTGCCTGAGCAGGCGCCAGTACCCAAAGAGGGTCCTTGAGGGCCGACCCGGGCCCCAGGGAGACAGGGGTTATTGTTCCTGGCACTAGGAGGAAAGAGAATTTGGACACAGCCATAGAGTAAATCTGGGCAGAGACCAGCCTCATACCCAGCTTTCCAGCTTTTGTCCCCTGGGCCTTGCTGTGTCTAGAGGGTCGGAGGTCTGGGAGGTGGCTCCTTCCCCTGTTCCAGGGTAACCAGGGACCTCTCTGGAAGAGGAGCCCCTGGCCCAGGAGAATGCAGTGAGCCTTTGGAGGCACCTGTAGGCACTGTGTAATAATCCTTCATTAGCATGGTGCATCTGTCCCCATTGATGAACCAATGTTGATACATCCTTATTAACTAATGGCCACACTCTACACACATTGCCTTAGTTGTTCCCTACTGTCCTTTCCTGCTCCAGGATCCCACATTAATCATCATGTCTCCTTAGTCTTCTCTGGGCTGTAACAGTTTCTCAGCCTTTCCTTGGTGTTGATGACCTTGACTGTTTGAAGTACTGGTCAGAGATTTTCCAGATGTTTTTCTCATGGTTAGACTGTGGTTATGGGTTGTGGGGAGAAAAACCCCAGGGGTAAAATGCCATTCTCATTATACCACATCAAGGGTACATACTATCAACATGGCACATCACTGTTAATGTTGATATTGATCACCTGGCTGAGACAGAGTTTGTCAAGTTCCTCCATGAAGTGGCTCTTTCCCTCCCACCCGCTCTACTGTACTCTTTGGAAGGTAGTGAGGAGCTATGCTCCACCTCCTTGAGGATGCAGTATCTACATAAATTATTTGGAATTCTTTATCTGTCCCCTCTCCCTTATGTATTTATTTATCCAATCATTTATTTATATCAGTGTGAACTCATGGATATGTATTTTACACTTTGCATTATAATCCCAAACTACTTTATTTTTTTGCTCAAATTGAGCTAAAAAACTTTGGCTATTGGGAGTTCTTTCAGTTGGCAAATTAAGATTTTTTCCAAAAGAGTCCAGAAATCCAAATTGTTTTGTAAAACGTCTGGATTTTGAAACATTGACTGAGTCAGCTGAATGCAATGCCTCCGTAGGCCAACCCCTGGCTGGAATCTCACTCTGCTGCTTGCAGCTGAGTGACCTTGCGCATGTGAGGTAACATGCCTCGGGCTCAGTTTCATCATCTGTGAAATGGGAGGTTACTGCTTCCTGGGTCATTGAGGGGATTTGGTTGAATAACTTTGGTCAAGTTGGGGGCACTGTATCTGGCACAGAATCCTTAAACAGCAGGGGCCGTCATTGCCACAGGCATGAGCTAGGCATGGTTAAGCAATTCCCTATGGAGGGCAAGAATGGGTTTGTTTTGGGGAGTCCTAGAGGGATAGTTCAGGGTGGGAGGTGACCCTGTGAGCTCTGGAGTAAATGAGAATGGGAACTACCTACCCCAACCCTGGTTTTCAAGGTGCAAGTTGAGCTCTACTATGCTGTAGTAGCACCACATTGACAGATGGGGGAGAACCTAGAACCAAATGTCCTAATTTACTTGCTCAAAAGTGTGAATGACTACCTGTCCCCAGAGAGGCAAGTCAGGCTATACAGAAAGAGGCTGAGTTTCGTGGAGTAGGTGGGACACCTACTGGTCCACCGGGCTGGACCTTGGGTTTGGTCATGGCACCACCTCACAGTCACCCCATGACATTAGGCAAGTCCGATTTCCAACATCCTTGAGGGTAATTTCACAGTTTGGTCAAGGGTAGGGCCTGGGGGCTGGGGCAGGGCATCTCCTGGTCTGTCCTCCAAGCACAGAACCTTGTGTGTGCTCTCTTGGAGGCCTCTGGTTAGGGGACGGGGTGATGTTCAGGTCATCAGGCAGCTGGGTGCACAGGGAGACCATTGTCCCTCACGTACCTGGGTTTCAGAACCTGGTGGAAGAGGGAAGAAGTATTAGTTTCTTATTGCTGCTATAACAAATGACTACAAACTTTGTGGCTTAAAACAATATGAATTGATCATCTCTGTTCTAAGGGTCAGAAATCCAAAATGGGTTGGCAAGCAGGGCTGGCTCCTTCTGGAGGCTTTAGGGGAGAATCCCTTTCCTTGACTGTTTCAGCTTCTAGAGGCCCAGCCCACATTCCTTGGTTCTGGCAGCATCACTCTGACTCTGCTTTTATCCTCACATCTCCACCTGACTCTGGCCCTCCTGACGGCCTCTAATAAGAACCTTGTGATGACATTAGGCCTGCTCGGATACGCCAGGAAAGTTCCCCATTTGAAGATTCTTAATTTAATCACACCTGTCAAGCACTTCTTGCTTTGTGAAGTAACCTAGTCTTAGATGCCAGGAATTTCGATGTGTATGCTCCTCCACTGAGCATCAGGGCCTGACCTTCCGCCATGGCTGAGTTTGGCCAGCGCAGGAATCTTCTCACTCGGTTCAAGCAGGATCTCTCGCTGTTCATGGGAACCGCTATCAATGATGTGTGGCTCCAGCTCATAGCCTGGCAAGACGAGGCAAAAACTCTGAGCAGGCCCAGACCCTTTGACCCAGAAATTCCAGGAATTTATCCTAAAATATGCATTCAGAAGTAGCCAAAGATATGCACGCAAGGATGGAACTTGCAGCTTTCCTGATGATCAGGAAAACATGGGAACAACTTTCCATGTCCACAAATGGGCACCAGTAAAACCAACCACAGAACGTTGACATGACAAAATCCAATCCTGGGCAGCCGCACAAATGTTACAGAATGACAAAATGTGTTTGCAATATACTGGTGAGAAAAAATTGGCCTTCCAAATAATAGGTACAGTCGAACCCCATTTTCATAAAATCTACAGATTTATAATTATGTCATATATTTGCAGTGGGAAGAGTGTGGAAAGGTAGATATCAAAATATCAGTTGTGGGGAAGCCGGGATGGCTCAGTGGGTTAGGCGCTCACTTTGCAGCGCCAGGGACCGAGGATCGAATCCCGGCCCCGGCCCCGGCCCGTGCGGAACCATGTGCTGAACTGGGAGCTCCCCTAGTTCAGTTCTCTCTCTGTCTCTGTCTCTCTCTCTCTCTCCTCTGTCAAAATAAATAAATAAATAAATCGAACATTAAAAAAAAAAAAAAAGAGAAATTGAACCATTTAAAAAAAAAAGTGTATCAGTTGTGATCATTTTGAGGTAGCGCTAGAATTTTTTTTCATAGTTGTGTGCAGAGGAAGACCATCGTCCCTCAGACACTGGGGCTTCCTGTGATAATAAATATTTAGGGAGGGCCTATTGGAGGGCTTAACTTACAGTGCTGGTTAGGAAGCAGGACTTCTGTCTTTGTGGATTAGAATTTCACAGGAGACTATTTCTATGGGAGAAAAGGGGATTTCAGTGTAACTAAAATTATTTTTTCTATTTTCTAATGTTTCTGAAATGAACAGTAATTACTCAAGCAATTTTTTATAGTAAACACTTTTAAAAATTGCAGTAAAGCATATATAACATGAACTGTACCATTTTAACGATTTTTAAGTGTGCAGGTCAGTGGCATAAAGCACATTCACAATGTTGCATAACCATCACCACCATCCAATTCCAGAACTTTCTCATCATCCCCAAAAGAAACCCTGCCCTCATTAAACAAATGACTTCTCTCTTCCCCTCCACCTAAGCTCCTTACAACCAACATTCTTTGTCTCTATGAATCCGCCTATTCTAGGTAGCTCATATAAGTGTAATCATACAATATTTGTGTTCTTTTGTCTGACTTATTGCATTTTGTAACATGTTTTCAAGTGTGATTTGTTTTTTAAAGATTGATTTTAGTGTGTGTGTGTGTGTGTGAGAGAGAGAGAGAGAGAGAGAGAAGGGGGGAGGGCCCAGAGCAGTCTCCATACTTGTACATCATTCGTTGTGACATGGTTTCATTTCACACAGGTGGATGTGGGGCTGCGCGGGGCGGGAATTGAACCAGGGGCTTCCTGCATGGGAGGTGGGAACCTTTGCTGCCAAGCCATCTGGTGGCTACCAGTTGTACCTCAGTTCAGCATGTGGGGTTTGCGTGGGCTGAGGCTGGGAATCAAACCCTGGACCTCGCAATTGCGAGGCAAGTGTTCAACCACTGAGCTATCCCAGCATCCCTGATTTTGTTTTCGAAAGAACACTTTTTGAGGGGGAAATGCAACTGCCAAGCTCTAGGAAATGGAAACCATCCTGGGTAGGTTCTCACAGACCCTCTGGGGGCTGGTGTAAAAGTCCTTCCGGGGGGCGGACACCACGTAAGCCCTGGGATGAGGGGGTAGGGGGGGTGCAATTAAACAGTGAGCAGAGAAGGACCCTGGGTCACACACACCAGTCCACGCTGAGCAGGCAGGAGGCAGAAAGGACTTGCCAGGGGTCCTCAGCATCAGCGGATCTGGGCAGAGCAGCAGGTTCCCACCCGCCTGGGAGGCTGGCCTCTGGCACTGCAGCCTTCCAGGATGTTTGTAAACACCCAGAGACCGGAGCCCCTTCCAGAAACAGGCCTGCGCTCTCAGTGACTGTGACAAGTGGAATTTCACTCTCCACTGGAAACAATCCCCAAGGCGCTGTGTTTCTGAATCTAGAGATGAAACCACCCAGCTGAATAGTATACATTCTCTAAATTATTAAAGAGCCCCAAAGAGCGGCTGCCACATTGGGGTCACCGGTGCGAGTCCCTAGAGCAGCAGTTTGTGTTCTCAGAGAGGCAGGACGGACAGGTCCCCAACCCCCACCAGCTGCTCTGGTGCCTGGAGGCCAAGGGTCCGGGCTGGGAAAGTGCCCCTGCTCCAGGGGGTGAGGCCAACCCTGTGAAAACAGGAAAGAACTCACTGTAGGGAGCAGGAACTAGGCTCCCTGTGACATTTGACCTCCAATGGCAGGGCAGATGCAGGTATGGGCAACAGGTTGGCCTGGGTCTCATCCTGCCATGGGAACTTTTGGTATTTATATTCTCTAAGATGCTTCCCACATCTGTTAGGTGGGGCTTAACAGAGCAGTGAAGCCCCCACTGCCCCAGAAGTGCAGCCCTGAGAGTGTGCAGTGCGGTGCCCTGGTTCAGCTTCTGGGGAGGCCAGGCTACTGGGCATAGCAGGGCAGGTGTGGACACCGTTAAGTGCCAGTTTGAGAGTTAAATGCTGCTGCTGGGGAAGCTGGGATGGCTCAGCAGGTTAAGTGCTTGCTTTGCAGCCCCGGAGCCCAAGGATCGAATCCTGGCCTCGGCCCATGCGGACCCATGTGCTGAGCTGGGGTGTGCTCCCGGTTCATTTCTTGCCAGGGTCTATGTGGGAGGCTCCCGGCCCAGTTCCTGCCCTGCACAGCCCTGCACCCACCTGTGGAGTAAAAATCTCTGAAAAACTAATGCTGTCAACTATGGAGACTGCTCTGGGCCCTCCCCCTTCTGTCTGTCTGTCTCTCTCTGTCAAAAAACAATAAAAATAAATCTTTTAAAAATAAAAATAAAACAAATAAATGCTGCTGCTGTCAGGGTCACTGACTCAATTTTCTCTGCCCTCTGCCCACCTGTCTGTCTTTCCTGGCTCCCTGCTTTCTACTTCGCACACTCCCCTAAGCAGGAGACACCTGCTCCTTCTGAAGGACACCCCTGCATTTACTGCAGGGTGATGAAGATGCTGGAGGCTGGCCAAGTCCTGGCCTTGAGGATACCCTCAGGAAAGTTCTTTACACAAGGCCCTTGGGCTCAATGACAGAGGGAATGGCTGGCAGAAGGTTCTAGAAAGACAAGATGGTGCTTCTTCTGCCCCCATGACAAACCTTCTGAGTGGGAAGGACTGACCTCATGGCAGATCATCCCTCAAACACCAGGATAAGACCAGAGACACTGTGCCAGACCCAGAGGAAGAAGCTAGCCCTGGGGTCTGCCCTCCCGGCCTCCCTGGGGTGGTGGAGGCATTGGGGCAGCCCTAGACTGGGAGCTTGATGAATGAATGAGAGTTCAGGGGGCTTGTGTGGGCAGCCCCTCTCCCAACACATTGTCCAGCAACCTGAGTCCTTTGTGCTCCTGGGGAGAGACAAACCAAGATTCCAGAAAGCAGAGTCCAGTGGGGAGGCCTGCATTCAAACTGGCTTTGCCATGCTCTGACCTGGTCCAGTCACCCATCTCCAGACCTCAATTTCCTCTTCTGTGCAATGGGGGCAGTTGTCTGGGCTGCTCAGAAAGGGTTCTGGGGAGCCACGGGTCCAGCCATCTCGGGATCCACTTCTGCTTCCGCAGAACAAGCTTGTCCAGCCCATGGCCCACAGGCCGCATGAGGCCCGGGACGGCTTTGAATGTGGCACAACACAGATTTATAAACTTTCTTAAAACACTATCAGACTTTTTTGTATGTTTTTTTTTTAAGCTCACCAGCTATTGTTAGTGTTAGTGTATTCCATGTGTGACCCAAGAGAACTCTTCTACTTCCAGCGTGACCCAGGGAAACCAAACAGTTAGACGCACCCCCTGCTCTAGAATGATCTCTTTTATTCCCTGGTTAACAAATTTCTCGGAATATTTGAAAGCATCAAGACCAGATACCTGCTGAACACCTGTATCCTGGTGGAAATCCAGACCTGGGGAGTCCCAGGTGAGCAGACACCTCTATGAAAATATGTGTACTTAATATGTGCAAGACATTGCCGGGGTTGTCACTGCCAACTAAGAAGAGCCTGAGATGGAGATTCTTTGAACTAAGCTTTTTGAGAGAAGGGGAGTGAGGGAGCACTAGGGGAAAGGGGGAGGTTTGAACAGGGAAGTGGTGTTCTCAGCAGTAATCTAGCTCCAGCCAGGAGCTCTGGAGTGTGGACTGCACCGCCTCAGGGCAGGGCCTGGGCTGCTAGGCTCCTGGTCAGCTGAACCCTGACCACTGCCTGGCCTGGGGAGGGTCGTAACCTCTGGCCAGGGAGGTTCCACTTGCCAAGGGCAATTTTCTGGGGGCTGTGAGCAGTTAGCTCCCCCAGCATCTGGGAGATGGGTGCACATAAGAAGAGGTCTGGGCCAGTTACTGGCCAGCTACCTCCAGCATCCTCCAGAAATGAGTGAGTCAACTAGTTTACATCATGGTTCTTCTACAGGTTCTTTTGCGCTTAAGGAGTCAATAGCTACTGAATTCCTTGTGCTCAAGGGCCCTTCCTTGGGCATATCTGGGGAGGTGCTTGCAGAAAGGCCATAAGGATAGGAGGGGATAGATTTCCAGATAACCTTTTCTGTGGCTCTCTCTCCCCCAGGCCCCTAGCATCCCTCCCTGTAGCACCTGGGACCCTCCAGGGCGGCGGCTACACCCTTTCCTGCTCAGGAGGGAGCCCCAGGGGAGAGGAAGGGGCTTCACCTAGGCACCCGGAACCGAGCTGTGACCCAAATCCTCTGACTTCCAGTTTTCCAGCTGCCAGGGAGAAAGCCCATGACAGACCCCCCAGTAAGGAGAAGCATTTCCCCTTTGGGGGTGCAGGTGGTGAAAGTGCCCCTTGGTGAGCAGACACGGACTCCCTTCTTACTCTCTGAATAACCCAGGCCACAGTGAGACCAGGCAACAAGGACACAGCAACCCCTGGGCCAGCCAGTGGCCTGGAGGGAGACTGAACTCCACGACTCAGCGCAGAAAGAGGCCAGGGCAGCAAGCTGCCTGCGAGGTTCCAAACATGGAGGGGCGTTTGTTCTTGCTGCCCATGTCTCAGGCTCTTGAGAAGGATGTGGCTTTTGATTTCAAACAATTTCTTCCCAGACAATCCCTTCACCCATCTACAAGGAAAGAATCTTTACCAGGCCTGAGGCCTATGGTGGGCTAAGCCCAGCTCATCCTAGAAGTGTCCAGGATCTTGCTGCAGCCGGCAGTACAAACCAGTTCTTCATCTGCAAGCACAGGAAGCCAGGCCAGTCGCTCTCAGATTGCTCCATCCTCATTGGCTCCCTCTCGTCCATGGACACACTGATGGAGCAGTTGCCGCAATCCAGTCTGTGTGCTTTGTAACTGTCAAGAGGTACCCCCATTTAAAACTTTTTTTTTTAATTTATTGTTTTTGACAGAGACAGAGAGAGACAGAGATAGAGAGAGACAGAGAGAGAGAGAGAGAGTCAGAGAGAAGGGGGAGGGCCCAGAGCAGTCTCCTTAGTTGTAAAGTCATCAGTTTTCTATATGGTTTCGTTCCACACAGGTGGGCAGGGGCCACGCAGGGCAGGAACTGGGCTTGGGGCCTCCCACATGGGAGGCACGCCCCCTCGAGCAGGGGCCAAACTGGGGGCG
Source organism: Craseonycteris thonglongyai (assembly GCA_004027555.1). Taxonomy (NCBI): domain Eukaryota; kingdom Metazoa; phylum Chordata; class Mammalia; order Chiroptera; family Craseonycteridae; genus Craseonycteris; species Craseonycteris thonglongyai. The sequence goes on from PVKE010011538.1 coordinate 17,885, forward strand.
GTGGGGGGGAGGCGGGTGAGAACCGAACTGGGGCCCCCCGCATGGGAAGCACACCCGGTTCAGCATATGGGTCCACATGGGCCGGGGCTAGGATTAGATCCTGGGTCCCAGGGCTGCAAAGTGATCGCTTAACCTGCTGAGCCATGCCAGCTTCCCCAAGGCACCCCCGTTTTATAGAGAGCAAAAATGAAGCTGCATGAGGCAGCTAAACTTACAAAAGGAATGAACAGTGATGCCATAGCTGATGCTTGAGGCCTGAACCACAAATCTGGAATGCTGTGTGCAGGTCTGATTGTTCCAAGTCAAGACCATATGATAGACCTGGAGAATAAACAAAGGGGCAACTGAAATGCGAAAGGGGCTGGCAAGTGATCGAAGGGGAGAGGAACCTTAGCTTGGGAGGATAAAGGCAGAGTGGGGATAAGATCAGAGGCTACGGATGTCCAATCTTTTGGCTTCCCTGGGCCACACTGAAAAAGAATTGTCTTGGGCCACTCATATAATACACTAACAATAGGTAATGAGCTAAAAACAAACAAACAAAAAGCTCAGAACGTTTTAAGAAAGTTTACTCAGGGATGACCTGGTCCAGTTTCTCCGTGGGTGGCTATTTTCCTCCTAGTTCTGGACACATCTTGCCCACAGCATTGGGCTTTGTGCTCAGAGACAGGCCGACAGGCTTTCTTGTCTTCTCGGAGGGTCTTACGGGAAGAAAGGGGCGCAACTGCCTGCTAGAGAGGGAGACCTTTCTAGGAGGTAACTAGGCATGGTATTTCAAGGTCTTGAAGATGTGCACCTGCCTGACATGACAGCTCCCCTTGCAGAAGTTCATCACAGCACTATTTATCACACTAACAGAAAGTGGCCAGAGGTGGAAGATTGGTAAAATAAAGTATGGTTCAAACAGTGGCATATTACTGAGTCATTAAAACTTGTGTTCTCAAAGAATGTTTGAATAAATGGGGAAATGCTCATAGAATATACCAGAGGTTAGAAAAGGGAAAGTGCAAACTGCATACGCCAGCATAGCCCAACAGAATTCTGTGATGATGCCAATGTTCAATACCTGCTCTTGGAATCTTTGGCTAGTGTGACTGAAGAACTGTATTTTGAATTCTAATGAATTTAACGTTTAAATGTAAATAGCCACACATGTAAATGTAAGTCGCTTTTGTATTGAGCTCTACAGGTACAGTGTAATTCAAATTGTGGTAAGAAAAGGTGTGCAAAAATATGAAAAGGCTGAAAGAGAGTACCCTGAAATGTACGCAGCATTTACTCTGTTAGTAAGATGCTAGGAGATTTCCATTTTGTTTTGGACTTCTGTTCTCCAATTTTCCAACAACAATGAATAGTTTCCTTCCATAATCAGAATGGTCAGAGACAGCAGAAGTGGGGAGAGAGCCCTCGTGCAGGCAGCTCATGTTGGCAGGAAGGTTGGGGCGCTGGCCTGGGAACTGGGGTAATCTGCCTGGCACAGGGCTTGTTTTGACAGGACTGTTGTGCCTCTGGTGGCTTGGGTCATCGCCAAGCCGTGGGGCCACCTAGCTGACGCACTACAATCTCGGTTTAGCTGGTGTGAGCATGCACGTGCGTCTCGCCATCTGTTGCCAACCTGGCAGCTGAGTGCCGCCTCTTCAGCGGTGTTTGTTGGGTCTTGAGGGAATTTTGTTGTTTGAATTTCTTGCTTGCTTCCCTGACTTCAGCTGCGTCTCCAAGTTACCAATAACTTTAAGAAGCTTCCAGCTTCTTAAGGGCCTCCGAAGATTTGAAAGTAGGAGAGAGTGCTTACAGTGGATCTCAGCAGATGGAAGGACAAAGCCTGGGTTGACTCACAATAGTGCGCTGGTGCATCAGGCATTTAAGCGTTTGAATTATTTGAAGTGGCAAAAATAAAGGAAGATGGAATTTTCCTAAATACATAGCTGAAGGCTTTTAAATTTTTCCTAAGTGAGGAGGCCATTAGCAATGGTTCTCAAACTTCAGAGTGCCTAAGAATCACCTGGCTGCTTGCTAGGAATGCAGAGCCCTAGTGTTAACCTCCTGGATTACTTAATACCCCCCTCACTTGACAGATGCAGAAATGGGGGCAAGGGAGGCAGAGGGCCAAGTGGGCACAAGCTGGTCAACAGAGCTGGGATTAGAATTTTGTGATGTGTGTGTCTTTATCAGGCTGCCTCTTAATCTCCTGTGGCATGTTTGGTGTTAAGGGAAGAGTTAGACAAAAGTAGGACCCAACCAATCCTCTACTACCAACTGGAATTCCAACAATTCAATTCTGTCACTAACTACCTGGAGTTAGTGCAGATCCCACAGGCTAAGGTATCAGTCAGACAAGACAGCCTCCACTTCAGACAGCTGCAAATGGGGTGCCCAGGTGACCCACACTTCTGCCCAGCCCACGACCACCCCCATCAGGTTCGGTATTTGCCAGAACAACTCACAGACTCAGAAAAGTGCTCTACCTACTATGACAGTTTATTATAGAGGCTACAAATGAACATCCAGATGGAGATGGTCCAGGTCTTGTGCACAGGAGCCTCTGCCTGTGGAGTTGGGGTGTGCACCACCCTCCCGGCACGTAGATGTGTTCACCAATTTGAAAGCTCCCCAAATTGTTGTTCAGGGAATTTTATGGAGGTTTCATTTCGTAGGTATGATTAAATCATTGGCCATTGGGGACTGAACTCCATCTCTGGTCCCCCCTCCCAGCAAGGGTCAGGGGTGGGGCTGAAAGTTCTAACCCTGTAGTCACAGCATGGTTTTCCTAGTGGCTAGTCCCCATCCTGAAGCGATCTAGGGCTTCCCCCAGGAACCATCTCATTACAGAGTAAAAGAGAGCAAATGCCAAGGTAGCCAAGGGTTTTTAGGGTGTGTGCCAGGAACTGCACAAAAAAAAATTTTTTTATACCACATGGGTTTATTTGCAGCCTTCTGGAAAACACCACTTATATTTCAAAGACAAAGCCGTCCTCTACAATGCTTATTCTCATCATTTCTAGCTCCAGTTGTCTACAGCAGGCTCCAGGGCACACACAGGCCGCACCACTGATGGAGTGAGTGAGTGAGTGAGTGTGTGTGTGTGTGTGTGTGTGTGTGTGTGACTGGGAGATGGACAGGCTTCCCTCCCAGTTCTCAGGACCCCAACCTCAAATTCAAAGGTCCCATAATGGAGCTCAATGGCAGAGCTCCAAGGTCCAGCTAGAGAAGACAGTTAAAGATGAGGCAATGTGATGAGGGCCCACCTGGAGCCCTCCAGTACCGAGAGCTTCCAGACTTTAAATCACAGACTGAGATTAGTGGGGATACACGGAGGTTAGCTTCCTGTCCTCCCTGCAGAGGGGAGCAGCTGGGCTCAGCACGCCTCCTCCATATGCTGAGGAGTTTGGCCACACTTCCTGTGGAGAGAGGGCGCACACAGCCTCAGGTCACAGCTGTGGCCCAAGGACCCTGGGGATAGCTCAGGACACTGGGCAGTTTGAAGATGCACAGTTCCTTAACTTCCTCTAGAAATCCCAGGCATTGACTATAATTCACTTTGCTGTCTTCAAATTTCAAGCTCATTTATCCAGGTCAGGAACCATTTATTTGCATCTAACAAGTGGAGTCCTGCTGCAGCATCTTTCTAACATATGGCCTGTTTGTGTCCTGTCTCTGTGCATCTGTCGACTGTGTGGGTGAGAGGAGGGCTGACTCGGCAGGCTTTGCATCATCAACTATGCTGGGAAGGGACAAATGGCCTGCACAGACCTCTCATCTCCCCCAGCCTACTTTTCAGAGAAAGGGGAGTTGGGGGGCACCTAGTTCACCTATGTGTCACTCATCTCCTGGGGAAGGTTCCAGGTGCCTCTTGGGGGTATCATTCTGGAATGACTGTTATCCCAGAATGGGATGCAGAAAGTTCCCTGACAAACTCATCACCATAGTAACACCCTCCATCCCTGAACTGTCCACCACTTAAGACACTTGTAAGGAGACTGACAGAGGTAAAACTCGTTAAAAATGTTTTTATTTAAAGTGAAATTTACATCCATAAAATTGTTTAAAATGTACAATTCAGTGGTATTTAGTGCACTCAGTGTTGGGCAATCATCACCTGTTTTCATGTTTTTGAACTTGTATCATTGGAATTGTATGTCAGGTCTTCTGCAACTTGCTCTTTGCATTAATGCTGTTTATGAGGCTTATTTGTGCTGATGTGTGTACCCCCGGTTCATTCGATTCACCTCTGTATCATTTTCCACCGTGTGACTACTTCACGATCGATCCTTTCACCTGATGGGCACTGGCTGGTTTCCAGGTTTTTCTGATCAACAACCTTGCCTCCTTGTGCACATGCTGATGCTTATCTGGGATGTCAACCCAGGAGTAGAGTTGCTGTGTCATGAGCCAAGTGCAGTTCCAGATTTATTAGACAAGGACAAAGTGTTTTTCAAAGTGGTGCTAATTTACATTCACATAAGCTTGTTTGTCTTAGGGAGCTGGGAGCCAGGTGCACAATTTAATTATAGTAACTTAACACTTGGATAATGTACTATTTCATTTAATAAAATGCTTTGAGGTAGGCAGAGCAAGATTATTAACAATGCTCAGTGACATTTTGAAAACAAGGAATCTGAGACTCAAGAGTGATACAACTTGGATCCCAGCGCTAGGGGTTAAGGGGAGAGGCAGGCCAGCCCGTGTCTGACCCCAGGCAGTGCTTGCCTCATGTTCTGTGTACGCCCCCTCCACACACACCCACACACCCCAACATCACCTTACCCTTCTGGAGCACAGATCAGGCAGCCTACCCCCATCAGCTTTCTGAGATTTCACAACAAAAGCTCACTGGCAGGTTATGGAGAGGAGACCCTGAAGGAGGGTCTATATGGTTTCAGCCATTCCAGTCGGCAAGGAACCAGGGAACAATTGCTGGACTCCCACATCCCCTTTTCCTTGTTGTGCTCAACTTGCCTACACACAAAGATTTCATCTGATTGTATTTTTTAATCTAAGTTGCCCTATGAGGGTGAGCGCATGTGTGCGCACGCACGCACACACACACACCACTGCAGGAACACTGGGCACACCTGTGAGCCCAGGGAAGGAAGTGCAGTCACCTGGGCACCCAGTCCCTCCTCCCCTCACTCCCTGAAACCAGGCAGCATCCCAAAGAGAGGGTGCCACTGCCTACACTGCTCAGCACAGAAACCTGGCTCAGGAGCAGAGCTTATGCATGAGTGACACCTCACCACAGGCTTGTCTGAACAAGGCCAGAGGGGTCTAGATGAGGCCACACTCCCCCCTCCCTGCAGGGAGTGCCCTAGGGCATAGGCAGGATTAGAAGCTCAGGCAAGTGTGCCCACACCTTTGGTGTACTTCTGACACAAACTTTTGGCAGCGGGGTGTGCCAGTTGCCATTCTTTTCAACTGCAAGCATTGCCTCATCTTTGCTGCTTCTGTCCCTGTGCACTCAAGTCCTTCCTTCCCAACACAAATCATCCGTCATGGGAGCTGGGATCCAGGAGATGGATGTTTAATCTTGCCTTCCCCCTCCCTCCAGTCACTAGATGTAGGTGTGATCACTGGCTGTTTTGCAGTTTGACCTCAAGCAAGTTTCCTCTTCTCAATAACAGGAGAGAATCTGATTAGATAACATGTCAGGAAGCACCTGGCACATGGGACCACTCCATCACTTATTGGTGAAGCTAAGAGCTTCCGCTTCTTCCCCAGGAGTCTTCCACCTCATATCAACCCCTATTTGTTCACATCTGGCTTTTAGTAATTAAAAAGAAAGTCATGGACTCTTACATAGCATGCCTGAGCCATTTCAGTCCTGGATAAAGACTGAGACCAAATGCCAGCACGCTTGAGAGCCTGTGCTAGGTCCTTTCCACCCCGCCATGTCATGCCCACCACACCATGCGACCCTAAACACCTCCTCTGTTCTGCTGATACCACAAGGTAGCATGGCACCGGAGAGCCCTGTCACCTGGCCTTCCTTGTCCTTGCCTCGGTAGCAGAAGTGCCATCACCCCATCCTTTCTAGGGAGGTCGTCCCTGTCCTTCTGGTGTCAGCCATCAGTTCGCCTGCTGTACCTGAGCAGTTCTCATGACCTCGGGCACTGGGCTGTCTCTCAGGGCTCTCACTCCAGTTCTTCCTCATCAGCTCACTCAAGATTTAATTCTTAGGTCGGCCCCTTCTCCCCTGGAGACCATATGCAGAGTTCCTAATTAGAGCACCATGTTCCTCAGGAAATAGGTGAACAGAATGCAAATAAAAGCTTGTTTTATTCTTTGACCTTATGCTGTTGTAGGGCAGTGTTTTTGGTAATGGGAATGTACCAGATGCCCTGGAAACCTGACACACCCACCTGGGGCAAGCAGAAGACAAAACTGATGGTAAGAGCAAAGCCAGGAAACCCAATTCTCAGGGAGTCTCTGGACTTGGCAGACCAGCCAAGCGGTGTCCTTGGGCCATCCTCCTCCGTCACTCCTATCATGGCAAGGCAGGCACATGGTGCCCGGCAAAGCGCTGCCAAACTGCCTTTAACACTGACTCAGTCTTTCCACTTCCCACTTCCCGAAAACATTTTCCTTGACAATTCTCGACTCTGGAATAAAGGGACAGCATTTCCTTTGGGAGTTAGGCAGATTAGTTTTCCCTGAATTGTGATTGTGGAGAGCTAGAGAAAGTATTATCCATTTGTTCTTAACAACTGTGGGCTAGATGGTGTCTGCCATGGTTCAAACAAGAGTCTGATGAAAAAGGTGATTCTTGATTGAAGATGAACACACTTCAATCAGCCCCACCTCGCAGGCTGGCCTCTGTGTGCCTACTGAGAAAGGCCAAGCATTGGCTAGCAGCTCTCAGTCCTTTGTGAAGCAGGACAAGGTCAGGACAAGTGGCAATGCTGGCTAAGAAGGTAGGTCCTGCCAAGGGCGCAGGTGACCATGCAGGGTGGACAATCAGGTCTTAGCTGCCATGAGTTTCTGACCCCATTTTAGAGAACTGCATGGGAAGACGGGTGCTTATACCCCTCAGGTGTGCCATGAGCTCATCTCAGCCCCATGAGGTGTTGTTGTTACTCATGCCATTGACAGACCAGACAATAGAGGCTCAGGAAGCCAAGCTGTGGTCAAGGTCACATAGCTGGTAGATGTCCAGGCAGAAATTGGATCCTAGCGTTTGGAACCCTACCCTCTACCCCCACCCCCAGACCAGGCTGTGGGGTTTAAGGCTTTATTAATATGAAGTATAAAGTTTAAATTTTCCTAAGGAGTACAAAAAGAAACAGTCCTTCAGAGTCTTCTTTGACAAATCAAAAATGAAAGAATTACCGGTAACCAGGTAGAAGAACACTGAAGTCAACTTTAACTTGGGGAAGAGGAAAAAGGCTGAAGGTAAAAAAACAAAAAGAAATCCTAATTTTGCAATAATACATCCTTATTTTCAGCCTTACCTTATACCAGTAATAGGAACCCCATTCAGGAGAAAAAGCGATCAGGAGAGAAGGACAAGTGGAACTGAGAACAAACTGGCCAGGGGCTGGTGCTCCACCAACATGGGGCCTTCTCCCAGCCTCTGGCGTAAGGCTGACTTTGAAAGCCCCACCGCCTGGAAATTCACGTCCTCACCGCAGCCAGGCCGGAGGCCTGGAGTGTACTGGCTTGGCCTGGCGGACTTTGTAGCAGAATTAAAGAAAGGTGAGTCGTGTCATTATCATCATCAGCCTTTCACAAAACCAACTTTTATTTTTTTAAGGACAAACTTTTAAAAGTAAAATGAATGAAATCATGTGAGATCAAGATATAAAGACAGAAATTCAACATAGAAAAAAAGACCTTGCTGGGAAATAGTTGAGGAGAAACACTTGGAGACATTTCACAGATGCACAAGAAGCTCACATTGTAAACAGGATTAAACTGCTACTGATCTTCCCCCATAACATCAGGGTTTCATTTTGCTCAGCCTGAGATCTCGCTCAATTTCAAACTGCCTGTGGTCCACTCGGTCTAGAAAAGCTTTCCGTTCAATGTACCTAAAAGAAAATGAAAAAGATGTTCGTCAGCAGAATTCGGTAAGAGAAAGTGCTTCCCTGGTACTGTCCCGCCCTTCCAGGTGTGAACAGGTTCACCGTGGGCTGCAGCAGGATCTCCAGGTTATAGCAAATGCAAATAAATAGGCAACCACAATCGGTGCCCAGAACGACCACTCATGACTCTTAGTAACATTCAAACAACTCACATTTGGTCTAAACAAAGATGTTTTGGTTCAGATGTGAATGAAAATAAAACGAAAAGGAGAGAGCAACAACTTATCCAAGGGAAAGTACATTAGAAGCTTGGTGGAAGAAACTTGCAATTATGAAACAAGGCTTTAAGGAAAGAATAAAATGGGCTGAGTCAAACACAAGTTCAGAGCCCAGTTTGGCCACATTGGTCAAGGACTGACCATCTCTGAGCCTCATTATTCTCAACTGCAAATAGTGATGCCATATTTCTGCCTTCGTGGTAGTGCTGAGTTGTGGGGAGAGAAAGCTTTGCATCCTACATATATACATCAAAACATAAAAATAGGAACACCTGAAAGTAGAAGAAACAGGGTAGTAAAAACTGCCGCACAGGGTTGCAGGGAAGGTAAAGTGAGCTGAGGTACATGAAGCGCTCACTTAGAAGGTATTTACTAATAACTGCCTCTCACCCTTTCCTTCCCCTCACCCTCTTGCCTCTCTGTATATTTTCCAGCCAACGGGGGCCAGGTTGCTTCTGTGAGGATGAGAGAAGAGGCCCTCCCTTAACTTCCTCTAAGGGAATGAGATCAAGTGCCACTGTTTCTCACAGTCCATATACAGGGGCCCCTTAAAAGGTCAGTGCTCTGCTTCCTAATCTGAGGCAGACATGGTTTCCCTTGGTCTTCCCAGGCAGGATAGAAAGGATGCACGAGGGTGAAGTGGGCAGGAGAGGCTGGCTGCTTAACGAAACAGCTGCATTTTAGTGCTCCTTCTTGCCATAAAGTGCGCCTCGATTTGCCTGGGGGAATGCATCTGCACTGCTAATTAATCTATTGAGAGAGCAAAATTGCCCTCGAAAATGGGAGACATAATTGAATCTCTGCACTAATTTTTCTTTTGTTGCACTGTGGAAAATGTGCATCTGTCTGTCATTACAGTCCTGACCAGGTTTAGGAACCTCTGGTTCTTTGCTGAGTTCAGGGCCTCGCTTTCCCTCTCATAGCACCCTGTGAAATTCAGTCCATCCCATCTGCTTTCCAGCTAAGCCTGCGGCCACTAACCCTATACCTTATTACAGAGGGTGCGGTGGCTCTGAGCCTGAAACCTGATTCTGCCTCTTGCTGGCTGTATGACTCTGGTAAGTCATGTTACCTAGCACAGAGTAGGTACTCAATAAAATGGCAGTGAATGCTGTCACCATCATTTTGAGAAGCTAGCTTCTCTCGAAGAGGCCGAAGGCAATCGATCCCAGAGGAGGTACCAGCTCTCTTGATGAGTGTTATCTACAACCAGCAGCCACCACCTGGTCTGGGATTGGGAACTAAGTGGCTGTGTCAAAACTGCCAACTAGAGGACAGAACATAAGAGCAGGGCCTGCTCCTAGGGATTTGACATAAGCCTTCAGGGTCAGGTTTAGCAAATAAAGTACAGGATGCCTGCTGAATTTGAATTTCAGATTCCACGGTGGACAGGGAAGACACAGACACTGACCCCTTTTGATATAGAGAGAAGACTGAGGAGAACGTGGTGGGGAGGTAGACACATGGCAGAACAAATTCCCTTTCCATCTGTCACCACAGGACCTGGGATTCTCCAGTTGGGACTATTAACCAAAACTGAAGGAAGGGCTTTGTCACACCACAACCACCCAGCCCACTGGCTCTGGGGGGGATCAGCCCACTGGCCTGTAATGGGGATCAGCTTTTTGACAGCAGTGCACTTTAAATGTCCCTCAAAGTTCCAGCAGAAAAAAAGGGGTGAACTGTGGCTCAAGAGGAATTTAGGGCATGTTTCAAAAGAACTACTACCCAGTGGCCCCTGTGTGAGCTGAGGGAAGGAAAAAGTATAGCACAGGGCTTTGAGCATTTGTGGTCTTTCTTCTTGACTTGACTTTACAGAAGAGGAAGTGATACTTAAATTATGATGCTTGCTGAGCAAGAATAATGGTTTTGCATGGCCCCAGAAGCTGTGCTGGGTCCAGCTAACCTTGAGACTATCAAGAGCGAAGTCAGGCTGGGTGCTAAAGAGGCGGGGGTAGGCAGAGTTCAGATTTAGGGAAGGCTCGTAAGCAAAGAGGGGCACATGTGTAGAATGCAACTGAATTTGCAAGGGCTACCCAGACAAAGGCCATCAAGGCAGGTTTGGCAACTTCATCCCCCCATTCAGAGCCATCTACAGTTGCTAATGGGATCCTTGTGATGGCTCTGGTTTTCTGCCCAGAGCTAACCAGGAACAAAATTTCTGTTGGACGTGGACTTACCCACCACTGAGAGTGAAAAGATGTTGAAGATGTGGATGGCTTTGACATTTGCTATTTGTATGAATTTGGGCAAGATACTTAATTTTCTGTGTCTTATTTTTCTTCTCTGTAAAACAGGAATAAAATTACAGTGCCCCTCTGACAATACAATGAACCCTAGAGAAGTGCTTTGTAAATAATAAAATCCAAAGTAGCTATGTGCATTGTGGGGTTCTTGCTTCCCATCTCTGACTTGACTACATCACTACAAAGCCTCAGAACCTGGGACAGCTGAACAGGGACCAAGGGACCAAATGCTCCAGAAAGAGGAAGGGCTCAGGGGAAGTCCCCTCCTCCAAGGTGGCCTGAGTGGATGGCCTATTTAAATGGAGCTTCAGGAAGTTTCCAGGTACCTTAAGCAGGTTACAGTCCCAGAACAGAACCACCAGCTGACAAGTGCAATGGTCTTTTCTGGCTTGTGCCTGGCACTCCTGGGGACCCAGAATGATTTGGTCCAGTCCACTGGGAAGTTTGGGTGCAGGTGGGGATGTCATTTCTTCCTCCTACTATTACCTTACCTTACGTGGCCCATTTAGGAGGCAACAGCTCTTTAGTTTCATTAATAAAATATGCTAATAGCATCAAAACCTAAGAGATTTTATAAATTTTGCTGTCAGAACCAGGTTAGACACAGTAGACTCTGACATCGTTTTGATCTTTCAACCCAAACTACTTTTCTGCCACCAATTTTCTTGTGATCCAGGCCAAAGGGGAGGGAAAGAAAAATGGAAGAAGAGAAGGTAGAAAACGCTTCCAGTGAACATGTCTGCATCTACATCTGGGAACCCACATTGCAAATGAGAGGATGGTCACCTACCCTCCCAAGAAGTCAATGAGGGTAGGAGGACACACTGGGTGTGCTGACCTCTAAATACCCCATTATGAGACCATGAGAGGCCTCCTGCCCACTGGTCAGGACATGAAAGAGCACAGGGCGGGACCAGGGAAATCTGAAGCAGGACGCTTCAGGACTGCTAGCAGAGCCAGCATGCATTTAGTGCAGCACAAACATGAGAAGGAAAAGGGCTAAACTTCAATTCCCAACACCAGAAAGCAATGGGCACTGGAGGCACTCGGAGGCTAGAATAAAGGTCTGTGATGGATGTAATATATACACTTTTTTTTGCCCTGATCATGAAAGAACCAATCTGTCCAATATTGCACAAGCTTGTGTCCTCCCACACCCCCTGTGGAAAAAATGTGACCTGCAACCACCTTGAAGGCCAGAGTGAAAGGGTGGTGACTGTAACTAAGTTTCTTCTCCACTTTCCTCCCATCTCATTTCAATGTTGTGCTGGCTCCGAAAGCATGACTGTTAGGGGTCATGAAGGCAGAATTTTTGGAGAAAGAAAATTACTTTCTCTGGTCTCTCTTTCATGCCTCCCCAAATCACAAACACACCTGGTTTCCAATCATCAAGCTCCAATCATAACCTTCAATTTGATTGCCAGCAGCAACCAAGACCAAGCCTCTCCTTGTCATTTTCTAGGCACTGGTCCCTTCCCTTAAGCCTGCTGGCCTCTGCCTCAGTGAAGCTGGAGTTGCACTGCTGATGGTGAGCACTGCCGGGGCCCTGAGGGATCAGTTCCAGGCGAGAGGGAAGCAATGCTAAACGCCTCGGGTGTAACCGGTTGCTGACATTGGTCCTGAAATGCTGGATCAGGCACTGGAAGTCTGGGCTCAGAGGAAAAGCATCGTTGGCAGAGGCATTTTAACCACTTTTTTGACTGAACCTGACACCTAGGTGCAGCCATCATTCAGATGAATCCTGCTCTTCTGTTCTGGGTGGTCGATTCTAGTTCTCCCAGGCTCCAAATCAAAGCCATGGCTGTCTGTTCACCAGGGGGATGGGCATCGAGACAGCCCAGTGGCTGAGCACCTGCTCTAGGTGGGTGCTCTTCTAGGTGCTGCTGAGAGAGTAGTCAACCAGACCCTGCCTTTGGGGGCTTACTAGATAGGAAACCAAACAAGACCACATGCATCACTTGTCAATGGTGTGATGGAGAAAATCAAACAGGGTGCTGTGACTGAGAGTTGAGGTGGGGCCACTCTAGAGTGGCATCTGAGTCCATCCATCATGGAGGAGGGTCTGGAGGAGCACAACTGAGCCTGGGCTGCCCTGAGCGGGGAGAAAGGGATTAAGAGGTGGGCAGGGGACAGCTCAGGGAGGGCTGGAATGCAAGGTAAAAAGTTATAAAAAGGGGGAAAAAAAAAAATTAAATTTATTGGGATGACATTGGTTGGTAAAAATTACATAGGTTCCACGTGTACAATTCCACATTACATCGCCTACGTATTACATTGTGTGCTCACCACCCAGAGTCAGTTCTCTTTCCATCACCATATATTTGATGCCCCGTCTCTCATCCCCTATGCTCTGTATTTTTTATTTTCAGAAACTGTTTTTTTCCAAGCTGCTAGACCACGTTTTTAAGTTTAAAATCTGCATCTAATATTTCCACTGCTTAAATTCTCTGCAGATCTGATTCTGTGTTTCTCTGGGTGCCTTGTTCTCTTATGAAAATATTTTAAGATAGCAAAACTGCCCTTAAAAAAGTTGGATATAATAACCAATCTAGCCTCAAATTCTATCAACTCTTTACAAGGGGAAAGTCTTGATAGCACTTACTAAACTGGGGTTACCATCAAAACATAAAAATCACAATAATCTTTTAACTTCTATCCAACCTTATTTTAATCAGGACTGCATAACAGGAATATTTTTATCATCCATCATGACCTGAATGCTTACATGGTGCTCATAAAAAGGTCACGGTCTCATAATAAATATGGCAGAGGCCAATCATTACTCATAGGTAGATTTTCCCCTAACATTATCAAATGCGAATTTTCCCCCTTCTCTGTTCAGTTCCAGTGATACACTTCTTGGGATCCTCCACGTCTTCCTGTGGAGCCATATCTTCCTGTGAAGCCTCTCCCCAGGTGAGGCCTTTGCTCTGGTTACCACTTGTGTAGGACAATTTGGGGGCCTGACCTGCCTCTGCCCAAACAGACCTTACAGGTCTGGTTCTCATACTTCCCTCCCTTCAACTTCTCAACAAAAATCTTCCTGCCCTTTGTCAACATCCTGTTTTGAAGTTGGCTCTCTAGTTACGTATGTGCTGGAAAGGCTCACCCAACAGCTGGCTGCTTTGCTTTCATTGAGAGTTTTGATGCTGTGGTCTAAGTGAATCTCAACAATGGCTGTGCATTAGAAGTACCTAAGGAGCAATTCAAAGATAGAGATATCTCTGACTTTTGATTTAGCAGCTCAGTACAGGGGTGATCCTGTCACCAACACTTTGGAAACCCCCCCAGAGGATTCTCATGATTAGCCAATGTGATATACAGTCCCTTCCCTGGATGAGGGGCTGGGCCCTTTGATCTGCTTGCAGAATTTAGGAAAGGCAAGTGAGTGGAGGTGCAGGGCTGGGCACTGGAAAGGGCAGGTGAGAACAGCCAAAGGTAGAGCATAGAAGTCACCTATCAGATCTACATTAGAAAAATACACTGTGGAATCATCTGGCCAGGGGAAAAAGTCTCAGAGAAGGAGAGAAAAGCAGAGCACTTAAAGTTGCATGCCATTAGTTGTTCCCTAACCCAGTTACTCGATTTTCCATTGCCTAAAAAGTTTTCCTCCTCATGGAGCAGATGTGTTTTTTAATCTTGTTTACTCTTCCAGTCCACATTTTATTAACTCTCCCTTATCTTCAACAGCACCACTCCTTACTCTTATAAGACCTCTATTGACTCAAGCAGAATGAACACTGTCCAACCCATATAAGCAAAACTCAGAGAAACAACAGAGTAGCACACAGTGGCAGTTTCCCTGCTGCTTTGGTTCACTAAACAAATGTGGAAAAGCGGGAACTGTGAGTTACTATAATTGACTTAGAGTGGCGAGGTTTGGGGCAAATGGCAGAGGCCCTCTCTAAACAACTCTGACTCCTGCCCCCGCTTTTTCCTGGGTCTTCCCCAGAGGTTCTTCAGCCTCTGCTGTGCGGCATTCCGTCTTTGACATACTGACTAAGAAGTACGGTAGTTAAACAAGCTCATAAAGTCATTTAAAAACCCCAAACATATATATATTTTATTTTATACATACTGATCAGCTTCCAAGTTCATTCAAATAATCTTGAAGTCTAATTTAGAAATATGACCCCCAAAATAAATCTCTCATCTGTTGTTACTGTAGTTTAGCTTATAAATAACCTGAATGCCTACCACTTAATGCATGTCTTTATGTGACAGGCACTCTGCAAAGGGCTTTATGAAGATCACTTATACGTATCATACATATTACATATATTACTGCATGAGATCCTCACAACCACTAAGGGTGGTATCATTACCCCAATATTACTGGTGAAGGAACTAAGCCTCAGACATGCCCAGTGTGCCGCAGGGAGAGCCCTTACTGATGAGGGGTAGGGCGATGAGCACCCATGGGTGTCTGATGGGCCATACAACACTTCCTTTCATTGTTAGGGGAGGGGACTTAACTTGAGCCATGGACCCACTTCCACAGTATCTTTGTTGCTTAGTTCCTTCTGAGTTCCTAAGTACTCATTGAACACTGTTTCTTTCTTGATACTCCTAAATACATAGTTTATGGGCATCCTCTGTGTATTCCAAAGTGAAGAGGAAGGAAGTGCAAGTGATGGCCTGGATGCTGTCTGAGGGCTGGCATGTTATAGAATGAAGCCAAGGGTGAAGCCCCACCCTGGGCTGTAGCAAGACGGATAGAAAATAATCCCATGACACCGCAACTACACTGAGGTACTCTGCTGGCTCTGATTTTGAAGCATTTGAGCTAATCTGGCTTTTCAGAGGGCCAAATAATCAGGTCAGGCCAAGACTGATACAGTCAGCCACGTCTGACCATATGAGTAAATGAGGTGACTTACAGTTCACAGGAGCTATAAGTCAGCAAATTCAGCCTGGCAGACGTGACTGTCCCTGAGAGAAGTGCTACTCACATGCCCCTCCCTTCCTGTCAGGCTCAATGTTTTTCTCATGCCAGGATCTGCCCCACATTAGAGCAGAATTTCACTGACAAACCAAAGTACTCCCATTTTTTGTTTAAATTGGGTGGCCCATCTGCAAGAAATTGTTTTAGAGTTCTCAGGATTTCTCAGAGGAATAGAATCTACACCTTCTTACCCTTCCTTCCCTCGATTGTGGATGGCTAGTTCTTCACCAATGCCCTCTTCCTCCTTGAAGTTTTCCCAGTCCAATTTGGACTTCTCCAGAGTGCTCATCTTCTGCTTCTTGGCTCCAATTTTTCCCAAAAGGCTGCTCATGCCACTTGATCTTTTTAACCTAGGGAAAAGAAAACATGAAACACATAGCATGCAAAAATATAATCTCTTGATTAATGGTTTTTCTGATTGGCACAGGGCACCCTAGAATTGAGCTATTTGTTTTAATGTGAGCCATGTTCGTATTTAGGGTACTTCCTGTCTGGTGTGAACTCTGTTAAGTAGACCAGAATTCTAATGCACTTTTTTCGTTTAACATCTCTGACCACTCTGAGGCCCTAGGGATAGGAAATCCTGAAGACTTTTGTATGTTCCGACAGGTCTCTGCTTGCAAGGAGGGAGAAGCACAGAGTGATTCAGACACAGCTTTAGATTCACATGCCTCAGTTCCTATTCCAGTTCTAATGACTTTAGGCTAGTTATTTAACCACACCTGCCTCAGTTTCTTAATCTACAAAGTGAACACTTACTCTTGGGCTATAGTGTATCTTATATGTGAAGTGCTTAAAACAGTACCCAGCACACAGTAAAGGTGCAATAAAGGTTAGCCATCCTGAATCACTGTCATCATTTGTGCACTAAAGCCCCAGGGAATTCTTTTAAGAGAAAGAGAACTAGATAGACCCCAACCCTGATGATCAAGAAGTCACAATATCTTAAAAGGACTCTAAGATTAGTTTCCTTTCAACTGCTGTGAGTCAGGGCCCTGGTTTTCCCCAAGAGGTGAACATTCCTCATCCTGAAAGCAGGGAATGTACAATCTGTGTTCTATTTGCTAGTGTTGCTACCATGGACTGTGGGAGAAACCCCATATGCCCAAGTTCAAGTCTTGGCAGGTCAAATGCTTCCAGTAAATGTTAAAAGTATGAGATAAAAGTAGAAAAACAGAATGCAGCTAATAAGAAGATGGTATTAGGGGAAGAAACTATGGAAGTAGCATGGTCTCTTTATGAAACTAAGACAAGTTATATACCAGTATGCAAGAAATTGGAAGTTATTTCTATTTTACTGCAATATGAAAGAGAGTTAAACACATTTAAGAACAATGAGCTGTTGGTGCTGGGTGTCTCGTGGATATGGTGCCGATCTTCGCATTTGGGTGGTGGTGCCGACGGTGGTAGCAGTGGCACAGCGTGACTCACCGCACCTCAGCAGCAGCAGCGGAGGCATCATGCCATCACAGCCCCTGCACTGGTGCAGCCACCCTCGATCCCTGAGCTCTTTCACGCTTTGCACGCACCATGGCTGATCAGCTAACCGAAGAACAGATTGCTGCATTCAAGGAAGCCTTCTCTCTATTTGACAAAGATGGCAATGGTACCATTATAACAAAGGAACTTGGAAATGTCAGGTCACTGGGTCGGAACCCAATAGAAGCCAAATTGCAAGATATGATCAATGAAGTGGATGCTGATGGTAATGGCACCAATGACTTCCCAGAATTTTTGACTATGATGGCTTGAAAAATGAAAGATACAGACAGTGAAGAAGAAATCCGTGAGGCATTCCAATTCTTTGATAAGGATGGCAATGGTTACAGTTGGCAGACCTATGTCATGTCATGACAAACTGAGGAGAAAAACTAACAGAGGAAGAAGCAGATGAAATGATCATAGTAGTAGATATTGATGGAGATGGGAAAGTCAACTATGAAGAATTCGTACAGATGATGACTGCAAAATGAAGACCTACTTTCAACTCCTTTGCCCCCTTCTAGAAGAATCAAACTGAATCTTTTACTTAGCTCTTGGGAAAAAAAAATTTTTTTTTACTCATCCTGTTTCTATAACAAAACTGAATGTCAAGAGTCCACACACACAAAAAAATCTGCATGTATTGGTTGGTCTTTTCCCCTAAAGATGAAGCTACCCATCCGTTTTACAATCTAAGTACTGGTACTGTCTTAATGATAGGGAAGCACTTAGTGGGCTCCTCACAGTTCCATTCGCTAATGACTAATAATACACTGTTTGGGTTGGCCAGTTTTTCATGCATGCAGCTTGACAACTGAGCATAGTCAGGCATTTGTATTAAAAATGAAAAATAAAAAAACAAATTCAAAACCTACTCAAATGGGTTATAGTTCAGTCTGTTAGTGGAAATTGTAGTAGGTTTACTGAAAGCAAACATTTACCTCAGGATGTGTGTAGAAAAATGGGTGCAGAATAAACTGTCTAGACACAGCACCAAGCAGGATGGTCCGCTTGTACTTTCATGTGCCCCAACCCATGATGACAGTGACACACCCTGGTGGCATGCCCATGTGTTGGTTTAGAGCAAAATGGGTGTCAGGCTGTCACCATTCACACAAACTTTTAAAGAAACTTTTACCAAGGGAGCATCTTTGGACTCAATTTTGAAAACGTTCTGAACCATGACTTGGAGGTAGGCTGTGGCTGTGAACATTAGCATAGCTACCAACATTGCTGGTCAAGAAATTACAATTTACCGGTACGTCTATTCCAAGGTGTAAAAGCTAGTTTTTTCATTTTATTTTTCCCAATAAAAAGACCATAAACTTAAAAAACAAAACAAAATTCTGAGCTAACACTATATGGCCTACTGAGAATATTGATATTAATACCTGTCGCTTGTTAAGTATGCTGATTCTCCAAGTACTTTCATAGCTATTTTAGTATCTATTCTCATCATGGCCTGTGAAAGAGGAACCCCAAGTCTCAGAGTTGGGAGAGGAGGCTTTGAGATGATCTAGTGTCACAGTAACTACTCTGGATCCCCACCTTCCTGCAGCGCAGTGCCAATGAAGGGACAGCTCACTGCTCCTGCTCTGGAGTGAGCTGATGGCCAGTGTCCACACTGCACACAAGACTCTTCAGCCAAACAACTTCCCTCCACACTCCCATTGTATTCATGTGGGCTGAGAGGATGTTAGCTTCCCTACGGTGGCTATATCTCAGTACATGCTGTTAGTTTAAGATCAACTTAGAATAAAAGGCTGGGCAGGCATGCTCACCCTCATTTTGAGTTAAACAAATAAACAAAGTTTGAAGAGGTTAGATGATACAGCAAAGGTCAAACAAATAGCAAATTCAGATCCAGGGCAAAGCAAGGTCTTGGTGCCCAGTGCAGTGTACTGTGCTATCTTGCCTCTAAGGCAAGGATTTACTTGAGATATTTTCTGATAGCTATTTTACTTTCCAAATTGCTAAGAATTTTTCGAACAGCTCTTTGTGAGCTTTCAATTCACTTCTAAAAACTCTTTCCCTATAACAATCTCTCCATCAAACACACACACTTTCTCTCTCTCTCTCTCTGGATTTTTACCAAAAGTAGAGCATGAATGAGGATTTAGAAATATGATGTCGAAAATCTTTAGATTTCTCACATGCCTCAGTGCCACTACTTAGGTTCTCCTCGTCATATTCTCTCATCTGGATAGTCCAGCAGCCTCTTCACAGTATTCCTGACTTCTGCTTTGTCCCTCACTCACCTGCCCCATCCTGGCATCTAGTCTATCATGAGTGAACTTTCTAAACCATAGAGCTCATCACATTCTCCTGCTTAAATGTTTCTGGACCCCTTTTGCTCTTACAGTAAGTCTAAACTCCTTAACTTGCAAAGTTCTTCCTGATATTTCCTTACCGCACGGACCCTTGAAATCTAGGTTCCAACTAATCTAGTCCTCTACCTGCCTCTGTCCCATTCATCTGGTCTTGTTTCAGAAACCACCCTTCCCGGAAGCCTTCCTGGACCATTCCCTGTCTCTGGGTCAGCTACTTCCTGGTAACGTTTGCACTGGACCCCAGTTCTTTTCCTGTTCTAACATGAATCCTTCCCCTGACAGATGCGCGAGGCTCTAATGTCAGCCATCCTCGCACCGGTCGATTCTGAGCAAGCTTGGAGTCACTGTTAATATCCTACCAGAAGCACACGCCTGGTTGCAGGGCCTCCTCTGACCCTGCCTACATGTCACAGCAATGCCTGGCTATGTGGTGGAGTTCATGCCATTGGGGCCACCCTCATTTAGCCGGTGGCTAAATGGCCAGCCCCTGTCCTCACACAGGGAATTCTGGGAGGTACTCAATCTTCTGAGAAGTTCTGGTGGCATCAAGCCCTTGTGCTCCTAAACATGTACTCTTGTCCTGGTTTTTCCTCCTTACCTGTCTTACTCTACCCAGTCCCTCACTACTGCTTCCTGGGATGACTTCCCAAAAAACCAACCTGTACTCAAAGCAGTACGTAAGGGTCTGCTTTGAGGGAAATGTAACTAAGATATTTAGAAGAAACATAATTTTCCTTGTACACACTGTCTCTCTACATGGACACTGCAAATCTCTCTAGAGAACATGAATATAGTTTTGCAAACAGCAGGTAACGCCCACAATGTTACCTGGATCACAGAACAAATCAGTGGGAGAGAATCAGCTCTTTGTAGAATAAAAAGTGTTCAGAACGCTTTTAAATTGGGGAATTCTAAGGGGAGTAATTTCCACTTGTGTTTACCAATCAGCTCTCAACAACCCAAGGTTCCCCATTTTTCTCTGGGCAGCACCAAAGGCTTTGGACACCATCTCTGTCCCTTAGCTTATAGCTCTGATGGTATTCCTATATTGTACCATCTTTTTCACTAGTCACTTTCAGAGTCTATGAGAGAATGATTTTTTTTTGCTGCATAGCAGTAAAGAAAAGAAAAAAAAAACTATAATCCCCTTTTGTCTTGTTCACCATTAAGCACCAACAAAACGTCACCTGTGCCATTATGCTTCAGGGGAAAGCTTCTAGCTTTACCTTCATATTGGAACATTAACATGGTTTATGATTTCCTAATTTGATAAGTCTTGAAAGAAAATTACCTGTCTTTTATTTGAGGCTAAATCAAAGTGAATGGCACATTTATAGTAGCAGCTAGAACTCAGGAGGCTCATCATAACTGAGACCAGTACTTTCTTCCTGGAACTTGGCGTGTGGAGTCCTTGTAGGCTTTTGAGCCCTCACACTCACTCTCCCACCTGGATATGGGGCTTTAGTCATTCCATCATAGCTCTCAGGAAGGCAGATTTACCAGGACCTTGGCCCTATCTCTGTTATTAAAGTTTATCAATCAGGCTTTCAGGAAAGCTGAGGCAGGCAAGAAAGAACCAGGGACTGCTGGCTCTCTATGCTATGAAAGAACATTGCAGAGGGCACTGCAGTGGTACATCTTTCTAAGAACTAGGGCTAGTTCAGAGTGAGTAAATCAACACTGGTGTCCCACAGGCATTCGGCAGATGTAGTAGACTGGGAAGCTGTGGAGAAAGGGAGGTCAGAATTCCCTTAGAGACCTCTCAGCTGCTAGCAGGAACTAGTACAGTTCTAGGCACCACTGCTTGTTCTGTGTTTTGGATCCTAATCCATAGGGCAAAGTACTGCCAAGAAGGTGGCTTTGACAGGATGCCCCCTCACCAGCTATGGATTTTCTGGTCTTGGTTCTAAAGTGTGGTGAGCTGTGTCACAGAAGTCCACAGTACTTCATTCAAGTGCATCCTCACTCACCTGTTACAAGTCAAAGTTCAAAGAAATGCATCATGAACTTCTCACTCACTGATTACATTCCAGAATACTGTTGGCAAGAGACATTTCAACTACCTTCTCCTGAACGTCACACTACTCTCTTGGCCTTACTACCATATATTCGACTTAAAGACTAATCCTGTCCAAGGAGCATAGCTTTCATTCTAAACAGTTGGCTTCTCATAAGAGAGCATGGCTGAGTGAAGTGGGCATACTGGTGAAAGAGACCCTTCCCAAGTTTTTCTTTCTTGTGTATTCTGTCCAGTTATCCCTTAATCAAGTTATCTTCAATTCCCTTCCCTCCTAGCCCAATGACCTATCCCAACATCAGACACCAGCCAAAACCTCACACAGAAAAGTTTCAGAAACTCCAAAAAGGAAAAGAGATAAAAAAGGCAAAGGGACAGTCATCTTTTTCATCTCTGAATTCAAAGTTTACAATGATAATTTGCAAGAACTTACTCCACTTCTCTTTAACCCCAGAAATTTAAGTTTAACAAAATTGATTGCAACTAACTGATAAACTCCATCTGATTAAGTTGGTCAAAAGATATAGTAACTTGTTTTCTCTGCTGCAGCCATGTGAGCATAGAACTCAGGTTCATCCAACAGATTACAGTGATCCCTCGTTTTTCGCGGTTAATGGGGATCAGAACCTTCCGCAAAAGCTGAAAAACCGTGAAGTAGGATTTGCCCCTAGGAATTTTCGTGTATGCGGGTACAAGAATGTTTTAAATATGTAAACAGTATTCATACTTTACTCATTTAAGACAAAAATTACAACAGTATACGTATTTACTTAAACGTGTCAGTGCTAATTAATAAGGTTAATTACAAAACCTTATACAG
>PVKE010011539.1:0-39909 GCA_004027555.1 Craseonycteris thonglongyai
GCAGAAGAACTAGAGTTAGAAATTTTGAACCTTAAGAACGATATTTTGCTAAAATCCTTAATATCAGAGGACTTATGGAACATAGTCGACAAAGAAAGGTTCCCATTTTTAAAAATAGCGGCATATAAAATCAAATCGTTTTTCGGGTCAACGTATTTATGCAAATCTTTGTTTTCAAACATGAATTTAATAAAATCACTATATAGATCTCGACTTACCGATGAGCATCTTAATAATTGTTTGCTACCAGGGTTGTCGTCATACTTTCCTAATTACGAGGCACTGGCCAATGAAATGCAATGCCAAAGATCACACTGACAGATTGTTTTTTTTTATGTTTTCTTTTATGTTTTTTTAAATGATTTTACTATACGTGTATTTTTTATTTACTTTGTATTACATTTTGTATATATGTTTCTTTGTGTGTATATAATTTGTACAATAAATTTATTATTTTAAAATTATTTTTGTTTATTATTTTTTATTCTTGTTCAATAATAAATATCCTTAAAAATAGCTGGTGCCTGCCACCCTACCGATATTTTAGAATGCACCCTAGGGTATAAAAAGGTTGGGAACCCCTGCCCTACGTCCTCACTCAGAAATTACTTTTTCTGAAATTATTATTCTAAAATTGTTTTTATTCCTGTGAAAGCAATCTTGTTTATATTTTTACCACATATATATGTGCACAAACAAGATATGACATCAACATGCCTTTTTAAACTTTATATAAATTGTGTCATATATCCTTATGAAACTTAGTTTTCCACTTCAAAGTTATGTTAAAGTGCATATGTGTGTAGCCATGGTTCACTTAGTCACTTTTTATTTCTGAATACTATTCCATTGTATGAATATATCACAGTTTGTTTGTTCTCCTGTTGATGGACGTTTTGTTTGTTTCTAATATTTTGTTATTGTAAGCCATTGTGCAATGAACATTTCTGTTCATGTTTTCCTGTGCACATGTGTTAGTTTCTCTAGCTGTCCAGTTTTGCTAGTTTTATTTTACCTCTGCTTAACTGAGTGACACTAAGCAAATAAATATGTGACTCCAAGAAATAGTTTTCAGATGCCTTCAATTTGTAGATGACTTGGCTATCTTTCTTTCAGGAATGCTGTCTTTTTTTTAATAACAAGAATAACATTTTGAGATATTTTCCAGGAACTCCAGAGTGTCAGGAATTAATTTATTTAAAGTGTTATTTAGTGTATTCATTTACTATAACATTTAAGTATAATCCAAAGGGCACAAGATGCTAACTAACTATATATTATAATATGTATTAAAATTTCCAATGTGGGAGGATAAGAATGTGTTATCATTGAGACTATAAGTCCATAAATTACAACTAGAATCACAAAATGCACATGATATGAAAGGAAGAAAGAAAGGAAGGAAAAAGAAAGAGAAGGAAAGGGGAAGGAGGTGTATTAGTCAGGTTGGGCTGAGTTGCAGTAACAAACAAATGTTGTCAAGAGATGGTTCAACAGAATAGGATTTTATTTCTCTATCAAACATTCCATGATGGTCCAGGTCAGCAGCAGTTGCAGCTTTTCTTCCTGCATTCACTTTTCAGGGTCCCAGTTTGATCCCCTACTGCCTTACCGTCTTTAAAATGTAGCTTCCCAAGTTGATCAGAGATCGTCAGATCAGTCAGGCAGATGGAAGAAGCAAGGAAGAGTACAAATAAGAGATAGGAGCTATGATTGAAATTGTCAAATACCACTTCTGCTCACATTTTATTGGCCAGAAATGAGTCATAGGACCACATATAACTGTAAGAGATGCTGGAAAATGAAATCTACCTGTGTGCCCAGAAAGAAGAACAAGGGGGCTTTGTTCAAATGCTAGTTCTCTCTTCTACAAAAAAAAGGAAAGGAGTTGGCATGGCTTTAATTGAAGAATTTGGAGCCAGCATTTCCCAGTGTTAGTAAGAACTTAGTACCAATTGCAATGGAAAACAATTTACAATAAAAAGTGCCTTTTATCTTCTTCCTTGCTCTGGAAGATCTGTGCTATTTTTGTTTGCCTACATTTGCTTTCTTACTTCATCTGGGTCCCCTCTACTTAGTTTTCTTTATTCAGTGTTGGTGAGGATGGCCCTTGGCCCCACAAAAAGCACAGTTGGCAGTAATGGCTGACATGTAGGTAGGTAAATTTTGTATGCAGAAAATGATCCCAAGGAATAGGAATGAGGAGCCAGGAGAATAATAAAGTACAAAGGGGAAGCCAACACAGGATGTATTATAAAGGTGGCCACCACCGCTATGGGAACTGATACTCAATAGTTGTGTGCCTGAGGATGGAAGTGGGGAGCTTTTATCCATTCATTCAATTGAGGTTCTGTCTCGTGGAAATACCCTGGGGACCGAGTCCTGCAGGAGTGACTAGAGCTGGAGATGGGGACAAGAAGAGTTGCATTGGTGCTCAAAGTGGTGCCTGAGATAGGAAGGCAATCCTGGTCAGGGTGCTCAGTACACCTCCGCCCCCAGGGCACAGTGCTTGGGCCACAGTGTCCAAACCATGCCAGGACAACAGAGTTCTCTCCCAGCATTTTTATAACAGGGGCTAGTTTCTCAGATCATTCTTCCAAAGTAGAATGGATGTTAGTCTCCATCTCCCTATTACTTGGAGAAAACTTGCCTGCAGAGGTAAGAGACAAACAGAGTTCTGTTCCTGAGCTTCTCAGAGCTCCTCTGAATCCTACAGCTCCTCCTTTCATTCTGTGATCGAACCCCCTTCCATCTCATTAATTAAACCATTTCAACCTGATTTGAACTGAGTTTCTGCCACTTACAACTAAAATGTACCTGATAATGCAGAAATTGACAAGTAGAGGTGGAGTGTTATTTATTAAAAGCCTTCAAGTCTAGAATGACCTGAGATGTTCTGTGGAACAAGAGGGATGTTAGCCCAACGCCAGATCAGACAACAGCAAACTCTTCAAAATGGAAATGAATCTCCCTCTTTTCAAGAAAAGGCAGGAGATTTGAAACACGGTGGAAAGTATTGGGGCTTAAGAGGACCTAGAAAAATGACTGGAAGTCTCCTCTCTCAGGCCCCTTTCCAAACCTCTCTGCTGTCCCCATCTCCCTACAGGCCTCACATCAGGTGTGAAAACTTTGTGTACTGAGATGCTGCCTGGGGACAGGGGCAGATTAACTGTCTAGAACTCTTCTGTTGCTCTGTCCCAAGGCTCAAGACTAGAAGGTTTTACTCATCCTAGGGATGAAGAGAGGGAGCTCTGAATCCTGTTTCCAAGAGAAAAAGAAATGAGGCTGGGACACACCCAGATTCAAGAAATTATGACTCAACATTTCTGGCATTGGTTTCTGGTTAATGGGATTTCCAGACACTGAATCAAAAGGTGTGTGTCACTCGTCCACTAGAGCAGTGCCTGGTCGAGAGTACACATTTATATTTATGCATTTATGTTATAAATCAGGCTAACAAACTGTTAAACCAATTATGTTTTACCCTTCTACCTTAATGAATATACCTTCATAATGACCTGAAAAGTCAGGTTGACACTTAGAATGACTTCTCAGACTATTTGAAGTTCCTTTCCGAAGCATGGCAGTGTGGGAGGGTCGGCCCCTCACTCCCCGGCCTGTGGTCTGCCCACTTCTCCTCTCACACCAGCCACATCTGACACCAGAAGTAGACCTGTGCACACACAGGTGGCAACTGCATCATGCCTATTCAAAGTCCATCTACACACTTGACCACAAACTGATATCAGGAAAAGAGGCCTATGTAGGCCCTAAAAGTGGGACCTGGATCACTTGGGACCGGGAATTCCAAGTGCCTGAAAGATGGTGGACAAGGAGGGTGCAGGTTCTAGGTGGGCACGTCCAGCTGGCCCCGCAGACTCTTTGCCCAGGGGACAGGTACAGTGCTGGCGGGCCCCAGGGCGAGGGTCTGGGGTCATCCCAGAGCCAATTTGGCTCCAGGAGTGCTTCTCTAGGTTCAGTGGGCAACCACGGTGTCCTTTAAATCAGCAGTCCCCAACCTTTTTGGCACCAGGAACTGGTTTCATGGAAGACAATTTTTCCATGGACGGGATGGAGAGATGGAGGGGATGGTTTCAGGAGGAATCAAGTGCATTACATTTATTGTGCATTTTATTTCTATTATTATTATTACATTGTGATATGTGATGAAATAATTACATAACTTGCCACTATCAAGCCTGCCACCAGATGCAGCTTAACTGTCACTTGCCACTCAGTGATAGGGTTTGATATGAGTCTGCCTACAATTGATTTGTTGTGGTCTCTATGAAGTCAAACCTCTTTGCTAATATCAATCAATATTTGCAGCCACTCCCCAGCACTGGCATCACCACCTTAGCGAGCTAGCTCCACCTCAGATCATCAGGCATTGGGTTCTCATAGGGAGCAGGCAACCCAGATCCCTAGCAGGCACATTTCACAATAGGATTCTCGCTCCTGTGCGAATCTAAGGCGGCTGCTGATCTGAGAGGGGGTGGAGCAGCTGCCATTCACCTCCTGCTGTGTGGCCTGGTTCCTAACAGGCTACAAACAGGCAGGTAGCCATCTGTGGCTCCAGGATTGGGGGCCCCTGCTTTAAATGAAGCCCCCTGTGATTGAAACTATTTTGGTAAGTTTTTGACCCCTGCGACTGAAAGAATCCACATTGATAACCCTTCAACGTGGAAAATCTCAAGCAAGTGGCCTGTTGCCATTTTTTTAAAGCACTTATTCTTAACATAACTTGCCAAAAGTTACCTTCTTCCTCCAGCACTCTAATAAACTGCACTCTAGAAAATTTCGAATCCAATGGCCTTTCCTCCACCCCAGTTAGTCTACTCCACAGCATTTGAATATACTCAACATTCCTTTCTTTTTGAAAGCTTCTCTTTTCTAAACCCCGGGATAACA
Organism: Craseonycteris thonglongyai; assembly: GCA_004027555.1. Classification (NCBI taxonomy): domain Eukaryota; kingdom Metazoa; phylum Chordata; class Mammalia; order Chiroptera; family Craseonycteridae; genus Craseonycteris; species Craseonycteris thonglongyai. Next base: position 4,912 of record PVKE010011539.1, read on the forward strand.
AACAAGCTGACCCTCTCCCTGTCTCTCCAACAGCTCCCTGCTCGTCGTCTTTAGGAGCCCTCTCCCTAACTGTCCACATTCTTCAAAGTCCATTCTTGCCTCCCTGGCTGAAACTACTTCCAAAAGTCATTTATCAGAACAATTACTGGAGTCACAATGACTCTTTTCTTGAAGAAATCATTCACTCTTGTACTTCAAGGTGTCACTTTCTTGACGATGAATCCCAAACTTCTATCTCCATCCTTGACTTTAATTCCAAGCTCTACTTTCATTACCTTCACCTACTGGCACTTACGTTTTGGTTTTCAAATTCAGTAATACATGTAAAAGTGTGGTCATCATCACCTGTAATTGAGTCTCTCCTGTGTTTGTTGACTTTTGTCATCTTTGTCAGTGATTCCAGTGATATCTCAGACTCCATTCTTTTTTTCCTGCCATGAAATCCTATTGATTATTTCCTTGCAGGATGTTTCCTATTTATCCTTTGTTACTTTGTTCCCTTCTACCTGTTCTTTTTTTTGGTTCCTCTTCTGCTCTAAGTTATCTTCATTCTTTGAACACAATAATTCTGCTAAGGTAGTATTTTTTTTTTTTTTTTTTTTTTTTTTTTTTTTTTTTTTTTTTTGCCTGATTCTTTTTTTTTTCTTCTTTAATAACTTTCGATGGCTCTCTATGGCTCAAGGAAAAGTCCAAACTCCTTTGTCTGATACACAATACCCTGCAAGATGAAGGTGTACTTCAATTTTTCTTATTTTCTTCTATTCTGCTGCAAAACTAGCTCTCCGTCTCGTTAGCCATAGTTCTTAAACACAAATTTCTCATTCCTGTATTCCCACCTTTAATCCCTTTTTCTCCATGTTCCTACTTGAACGGCCACCACCTCTTCTTCTCCTGCCTGAGTCCCGGCTGAGGAAACTCAAGTCCCTCCATGAACCGCCCTCCCCTCCAGCTCAGTGCCTTCCTTCTTTCTCTTCTGGACTCACTCGCATCTGCTCCATTTGTTTGGCACTTTTTAATGTGTTGTCTTGAAAGTGGCATACATTTGCTCGCACTGGTGTTGCCTTTTAAAACAGATTTTAATTGGTGTAAAAAACAGAACCCGTGTCTCCTGGTTTGGGTTTTCTATCCTCTCCAACACCACACACCCAATGCTATGCACCATAGGTGCTTTAGAAATTTGTCTTTGCTATTTTTTTATTTGAAAATAAAAGACTGTGCTTTATCTGAAGTCTGTTTTGTCAGATGATACCTGGTATTGTGGGTGATCAACATGCGGGTGAAATATAGCTGACTGCTCATAAAAGTTTTTTTGTACATGTATCTGTTATACTAATCAATGTCCCTCATGCCTCCCACCACTGTCTTTGCTTTTGAAGAACAACAGGTTATTTTTCTTTTTAGGAAATAATACTTGTATAGTACACTCTAGTAAAAGTTCTCTTATTTACAATCTCTCTTACCTTCACTCTTCTCTGAGTGTAATCTTAGATCCTAGCAGGTCTGTTTTTGAAGTTCAAAAAGAAAATATCAACAGAATCAAATGTGTATAACAAAAGACAACATGTAGTATCCTTTCTTTTTATTGAAAAGAAATCATTTCTATTCTAGCACAAAACAATGTATATTTTACATCATAAAGCAAGATATAACTTACATATTACATTTCTTATGAGATCTTTATACCCTAAATGTCATTCCCTTTTTTATTTGGTCACCTCTTCTTATTCAATTTAACCTGCCATGTACTCCACAAATCAGCATCGTATTTGGGAGGGATTGGGGACAGCCCAGACAGATGGCTTGCATGTGTTCATCTGTATCTTTGTATAATGATGGTAAGGAGTACAGGTATGCCTTTGAACTCTGTGACCCTGAGACCCTCTGTTGATGACTGGCTTAGGACCCAGAAGGCTACTCCTGCAAATCACATATCAAAGTTCAATTTATTTTAAATCAATAATAAGTGAGTGCTTGTACCATGGGTATAATTCTTGATTGAGTGCTTAGATAATAGGTGCTGTGGTAGACAATCACCAACAATGGGAGTTCCTATGGCTGAGCCGAACTTGTTATCCCAGCTAGCCATTGGACCAAACTGCCCAGCTACACCCAGCATTTGGGTTATGGGTTCAGGCTCTCTGTTCACCACTGTAAATGGATGTCAAATGGAAGCTTCAGATGACTTTGTTGCGCGTGACCCTCTAACTCTTGACCCTCTAAGATTTCCCCCTTCTAAACATAATCTCTTCATGATTTATTTCTGTTCCCTGCACTATAACTCATAGTCTCTTTTAGCCATTCTCCCCAAACTCCAAACTGCAAAAGTTCACCAGTTTCTTGGGAGGGCCCTCATTTCACAAAGGATGTTTTCATCTGTTAGGACACATGGCTTGTTTAAAATTTACTCATCCACAGCAGCAAGTGGGACAAAAAAAATTAGTCCAGGGACTCTCTAAGAAACAAGTAATCTGTGTTGTTCAGCCAGCCTGTATGAACCATTCAGTAAGAAATGTTTGAACAGTAGGTGAAAAGACTAGGGAATCAGTTAATGAAAGCAAAATACATAAAATGGACTTCCTTCTACTTACTGAAAAACGTACAGAATCAACATTTGCAATATATTTTCCGGCTAGGGGCTGTTTGAAAAAATACCACCACGAGTTTAATCTGGTATGCCAAGGGAAAGAACAAATACGAGTTGAAAGTGCATCTTAAGCCCCAAATTCTTTGCCTGTCGTCCAAAATCATTCTGAAGCTTTTTAATCACTGATAACTAAAATTATTAGAACCAAGCTGGTCAGGATGAAAATATAAGTTGAAAATGTGTCTGTTCTGTGTGTCTTAACTTATTCTTTGGTCAAATGATATGAATTTTGAGAGGTATGTAAATAAAAAACCTATTTCTCATTTCCAAATGCAAGATTATATGTATTTACAGCAAGGCAGCATTTCCTTGCTAGAAAACAAGGCTTCCAGGTACCATATCCTTCCATTAATGTTGAATACTTTTGTAGTCCCTTTCCTCCCATGGCTACAAAGTGCTGGACATGCACAGAATACAGGAAAGAATGAAGGAGCAAATGAAGAGAGCCTCACAACACCCCTGTGAGGTAGGTAAATATTGTTAAACCTATTTTACAAAAAGGTAAACTGAGGCACCACATTATAATGTGGTTTGGTCAAGTCCACCTGACAAGTTACAAAAGCACAGCTGGAAACAAAAGAGAAAGAAACATAGAAAGGTCAGTCCAGGCTCCCAATCTGAGCCCCTAAACTTTATTTCAAAATATTAGGAAATAAAAATAGGCCATAATGGCCTTTTTGATATCTAGATGAACCTTTGAGTATTTCACTTAAGTGTGTGCCTTTCAGAATCCTATTGAGTGGAGAAAGGACAGATGACCAAATGGCTTTCCCTCCTTTCTTTAAGTGTAATCCCGTGATGGATCAGGTTGTATCAGCTCCAGACTCGAGGACTCTCTTATAGCCTCACAGAGTTCCTCATTTATTTAAGGCCCTGATGTGGCAATGAGACCTGCTCTCAAACAGCTTCCCTCTCCATTGCTCTCTGTGGCCTTAATGAGAATGTCGTGTAGAGCAAGAAAGGAAACAAGAGCCCAATAACAAGTCTCGTCACAGTAGAGATAAGGACAGTGGTGATGGTGTAAAATCTGCTTTCTGTAGTGTTTGACAAACTGCAAACTCAAGCTTGCAAGAATATTTTATATATATAATATATAAATATATACAGTATATATAGAAGTGTGCATCTGACTACCCTTAAGGCACCAAAGAGATGGAGGCCATACCTTTCACAACTCACACTTTGTTTCCTGAGAGAAATTTCTCTTCCTCTCTCAAGGTGAAAAATCATTCTGTCAAATAGCCCATGACAGCAAATCATTCAGAAACAACAACCCTTAACCCAAGATAACTGATTGTTTAGATGTAGGTAAGGGATGATGGTGATATCATTGATAGTGTAGAGCTTAGATCTGGGACTTAGAGCTTAGAATTAGCCAGACACAGCCAATACCAGTGGGTCAGACAGGCCAGTGACCAAACGTGGTACATGATTATTGCTTTGTTTTTTTCCAGTAGCTGATGGAAAAGCCTTACCATGACCAACAGAGATGGAGACAATAAGAAAGGAAATCACATCTGCCAAGATTCTTCAGAAGGGCTTTGGCTTTTCAGAAGCTCTAGAGTTTCTATACAGAGAACTGGGATCAAGAAAAGAATAAGGCACTGAGGTTTGACATGTCAATGAGGAGACTATAGGCAATTATTCTGAGTATACACACACACACATATATATGGTTTCTTTGGTTGCTGTAGATCTTTTTAAACCCATACATCATGGGGGTGGGTGGGCCAAACCTAGTTAAAGAAGCTTGGAGTATATTAAGCAAAAGCGCATGACTAGAAGGAAAAACAAAATGAACATACACAGAAACAAGCAGTGCTGGTATCCCACAGGGAGGAGGAATATTTGTTAACTAATTTTCATTTGGCTCCTCTCCTGCTTTTCTCTGCCATGGTCCCAATATTTTAGTTCTGTTTTTGGTTTGTTTGTTTTTATTATTTTTTTCCAGCAGATGAAGAAATGACAGAACAGGATAGGTGTCTTATGGTTTTTGATTTCTTCTTAGGCCTGTTTAATTATTTTTTTTCCTCAGTTGACTGTTGGCACCTGGTTCCTCTGTAAACTATATTCCTTGGCCTTCAGTCTCAGGTTGGCAATGCTGTTGGCCATGTTGATGCCCTGTGCAGGGCTATTGTTGGCACATGTGGCAGAATAAGTAGCCATGGCACTGTAGGGACAAAGGAGAGAGCAGGGAGAATAACAGGCATTAGTTTCACAAAGCTGCAAGTCTGTGCCCCAGAAGGGTGCCACTCTCAGGATGGGGGCAGGCAGGGGCAAGTGGGTTGGATTAGATGAATTCTGAGGTCCCTTATGGCCCCAGATTTTCATTGGTCTAAGGCACTTGGAAAAGGGTGGCAGTGTTGTGAAGGGCAGGGGGAAGCAGTGGAGAGTGGAATAAGGCAGGGGGCGAGTATTCACTGTGTTGGATACAGTGAGTAGCAATTTATTTGGGGGGTGAGAGAAGAAAGCTGCTTATGTCGAATAGCAGATGCTTCATCAGCTGACCAATTAAAACAGTACTTAGTCTCTCATCCTGCCTACATCACAGGTCTGTGGAAGCAACAAGGAAGAGAAAGGCATTTGAATAGGAGCATTTTGCCTCCCTCATGCTAAGGAAGCTGACTTTAACTCTAACACATTTTAGATAACCAATAAATATCGTATTAAATAGTGTACTTGGAGAACCAGTTAAATACCCCAAGATAACTTCTCTGCAGTTCTTGATTCACTGGTTGATAGTACCAAGCATTGCCTAATCAGAAGGTTCCCATCTGGACTGGCCTTGGTTTTGGAACTTCTTAAAAGTACTTGAGTAGCTCTGTACACTGCCTTTTGGGTCAGTTATTTTGGAAATGTTGAAACCTACTACAGAAACTAGCAGACTTCAGTTTCAGGACTCTTGACCTGTTCCTAACTGTCCATATCACTGAGAAAATCCCAAAGTTTTGTTTTTCATTGTCAGAGATTGTAATTACAATCTAGGAATACCACTGGGCAGAAATTTATAATTGGTGGTTTACTGTTAATTGTAGCCATGAATTTCTTTGAAAGGAAAATGTAATGGTTTTTTAGACTTGGAAGCAAATTATCCATTACTTTATATAAACAGCTAAGAGGGAATTCATTTTAATTAAATGAAAATGTTTCTAGCTATTTCGAAGATTAGCAAAATCCCTTTCAAATGAGGGCTGGAATGAGATGGACTTCTAAATGCAATGCCATGTGCTCTTCCATGGCCTGCATTCCAGTGCAATTTTGTCAGCCACACTGGAGTCTGTGGTTCTGGGGATCAAGTGACAGACCAGAAAGAGAGAAAACTAAAGCTACTCTACAAGTGGAAAGACTGTATCATTAATACTTATTTGGGGCACCACATCATCAAGACATATAGTAAAGACCCACAATAGCCCATTTCACTTAGTTACTAGCAATTAACCCAGGAAAATTAGGTTATGAAATATAATTAGTCCCAGATCACCAAGTCTTTCCAGAAATGCACATCCTTATTTAAAATGCTTAGAGCACTGGTGTGTGTGTGTGTGTGTGTGTGTGTGTGTGTGTGTGTGTGATGGCAGAAGGAAGAAGACTTAGAAGGGTTCCAAAAGAGTTGTATGCTCTTCTATTTCATTTTTGCTCGCTTCACTGCTCTAGTTTCTGGGTAGATGACCTTAACCATCAACAAAAGTTGGGTTCCCCTCTAGCACCCTGTGCTTTTCCTTTTAATACTTTTTTCAATTCCTCAAGCTCCATAGACCAGACACATCTGCCTTGTTCACAGCTGTCTCCCCAGGTAGAGTTAACATCATCTCCATCACATATTTGTCACTGAAGAACGTACTTAACAAATATATAAACAACTGAGAACTATCTAGATACAGTAAGATTAAACTAATTCTAGCTCAATGTCATTGCTCTCTGTCATCCTGCTATGATGATTTCTTAAAATATTTTACCAATACGCTTGTATTCTTTTTTTTTAAAGATTTATTTTATAGTTTTTGACAGAGAGAGAGAGACAGACAGACAGACAGACAGAGACAGAGAGAAGGGGGAGGTCCCAGAGCAGTTTCCATAGTTGTATGTCATCAGTTTTTGACATGGTTTTGTTCCACACAAGTGGGTGGGGGCCGCGCAGGGCAGGAAATGGGCTGGGGGCTCCCACATGGAAGGCATGCCCCCTTGAGTAGGGGGCTGAACCAGGGAAGCTCACCCTGGTGAGAACTGAACTGGAGGCCTCTCATATGAGAAGCATACGCCAGTTCCACATATTGGTCCGCACAAGCCTGGGCCGGGACTCAACCTTGGACCCCGGGGCTGCAAAACGAGCACTTAACCTGCTGAGCCATCCCAGCTTCTCCATTTGTATTCTTAGGAACTAGTCCTTCCTGTTCATTTTGCTATCTTAATAGAATGAACAAAATCAGAAGGGACATGACAAAAGCATATTCTTAAACCCATCAAAAGCAAAAAAAAAAAAAAAAAGAATAAATATTAGTTCTGGTTAGACTTATAGAATAGACTGTCTACCACAGACAGATACAGAAAGAGTCCCCAGTTACGGTAGGTCAGAACAACCCATTAAAATGAAAGAAGCTTTTATTTTTTTTACAACATATAAAGAAATTTATTTAGGTTCTAAACCCTCATACATATAATTCTTTAATTTCTATATAAATTGCATGCCTCCATTCAAGACTCTGCCAGAAGTATATGTGAATCCATAAATTTTATACTCAAGAAATCTCTTGGATGCCCTGAAATCTAAGATTTCAAAGAAATCAAAGATCTAAGTGGATAAGAAAAGAGACAATTGGATTTGGCAAGTTTGCCTAAGTTATACATGAAATCAACCAACTAAGCCTTTCTCAACCAGGTTTCTGTGAGAGAATTAAGTCCTAAAGATGATACATAGTACCATTTTAAATGCATAGGAGAGAGGCTGAAATTGTGAATTATCTGTATTATTTGCTCAGTACTGAGAATCAAATTGAATGGCTTCTGAAAACAGAAAACTAAAATTTCATGAGAGAGTGTGAAGAAACAAATCTCTAATGGGAAATTTTAGGTTGTCATGGAGCATTATGAATTTCAGTACTTGGCCTAATTTTCTGAGGGGGATGTTTTCCAACGTTTGAGATTCTGAACAAGCAAAGTCCTAGTTAATAGAGATTCTGTACTTTTCTGATGAGCAAAGGTGTGGTCCATTTTCATTAGTGGACAAAGGGAATTACAGCCTTGGAGGACATCATTTACTGAAGATGTTGTTACTGTTTTCTAGAAATGTCTGCTATAGTTGTGATTTCAATTTTATCTATTATAGAACCATTTTGTGGTAGTTACTTCAGGGTTTACTAATATCATCTGATACTCTAGTCTGAAGACTTAATATGGTAACATATTTCTTGGAAATAACTGAGATTCTCTCTCTAATGCAGGCCAGGTATTAACATTAATATTCCAAGTGAGGTGAACGTAATCCATTTTTCACCTCAAAACAAAATTAGTGGAAATTTGGATTCTATTTTGCACAGGACATTGGATTTTCCCTGAGATAGCTTCCTGAAATGGCAGACTGTTTCCAGAGTTGAGAACAGTGTCCTGTCTGATTGTACTTGGGCTGTTGCAAGGACACTACTGTGTTAGGACACCCTGACAATGCTTTGCATGCAGCCCTCAAGCTAGTGGAGCATGAGGATAAAAGAGTAGTTGATTTGCGTGAGTGAGTTTTGCAATCTTAGGAGCTAGTAAGTGATAACCTTTTCACTTGGCTCAGGAGAGTTATAGTCTTTCAAAAATTGATTTAAATTATTCCAACATTGGATAGCCAGAAGAAGTAAAATAAAAGAACAGTCTTAATTTATAGCCTTATAACAAATATTTAGGATAGCTAACTATGCCAATAGAGACTACAGTGAAATTTTGTGCACACTCTAAAGAATTATGAGTCTGTTTTCCCTGAGTAGTTTGACACTGGTCTAGTTTCTCAACTTGAATTAAAGTGCCATAAACTCATAGGCAAGAGGGAACAGTCCTTTGACCTCCCAGTGACAAACAAGACTTGCTACACGTCAGAAAAGACAAGACTAGTGAATTGGTACTCCAAGAGCAGCTTAACCATTCTTCAAACACGGCATGAGAAGTAAGGTGGAGAAGACCCACTAGCAAAAGTGACAACAGATACAAGACAGCCTTGAGTGAGTGGCTGCCAATCACATCGTCCATGACCGCTTGTTTCCTATGTCATCAAAACTTCTAAAGCTCTGTTAGGAAGAGAACTCTGAAATGTTTTCTTACAAGACAGAAACCAGCGAGGCAATGAGTTGTTTTCAACCAAATCTATAGGACTATTCAGATCATGTAAAAGGACCAAGTGACTTCTCCTTCCTTTATAGGATTAAACTTCCTGGATAGAAAGATGAGATTGGAACTAAATGAGTGGTATAGAGTAAACACATGGTAGCATGGAGAGCCACTGACCAACATCCAGAGATCCTGTCAAGCAGAGAGCATGCCCCTTGGTCTCTTTATGAGTGAACACCCACTCCGCCTCTAACAGGATGCTCACGTGACATGAGTACTGGAACTGGGTTCATAGAGTGTGGCCAAGGCAACATTTCTATTTTGTTTTTAAGAATGCAAAGTTCTCTGTGTTCATGACCCAGAAGCTACCCTGCAAAATAGAGAGCACTGAAAATTTGGAGATGAAAAAGAAATGCTCGTGTCCCATTGTCGTTTCAGTGAATGTACGTGGAGACTTGCACAGAGTTGACACACTGAAGTAAGCCTGAACATTTGCCATATCTTTATGGAGAAGCCTCACAGAAGGAGCTGGGCCACAGACAGCAGAATGCTCACCACCAGCAGGCTTAGAGTTCAGTCTTCCCTGGGGACAAATCATTTTTGATCATTTCAGCCTACCCTGAAAGGTTGTCGTGGGGAAGAATGTGTTAAAATGACTGCCAAATACCAAAAAAACACGGTAAACACTATTCATGGTGTGCTGTTAAAGCTAGGAAACTTATGGGCAATTATTCCTCTGCTTTCTGATCACCCAGAGTTTAAGTCTCACAAATCATAAAACAATTTGGGAGAGCAGAGGGAACAATAATACCTGAGTCAGTTTTCAACTCTAATGATGACAAGCTGTTGGAAATCCCACCCACAGACAGATCTGTCATTCCAAGAAGTCTGCGTGCTTCCTGAGAACCTAGGGTTTCCCAGGTCAGGATTTTCCCAAAGGTTATGGAGCCAGAGGTTTTTGCAACTCTGTCTGACATATAGAGGTTGGAGACTGTCTCTGAGCTTTGTTCTTTTGTCAGTGCGAGAACAACGGAGGTACACTTGCTTCATCCAAGAAGACTCAATAGAGTTTTTCCTAGGGAGATTTACTTTAAAGAGAGACCTCGATGAATCCTTTTGAAAGTGACCTTTTGTAAACTAGAGAATCATTTCTAACTTCTGTTTTTAAAATTCAGAAGTTTATTTCTTTTTTTTTTAAATTTACGTTTGGCTCTTAAAGTGGACACGCTTGAATCACATTTCCTCAGTAAACCTTCAGTTTGCACTGCATGTTCAGGGATCCTTCCTCCATTTTTAATTTTTCTTTCTATAGATGTTTGAAAGATGAAGCCATGCATCCTTCTGTAGTCTGTGATTTTTGAATTTGTTTTTTGAAATGCACATTGCGTACCTATTGGTTGCAAACACCCCTGGGAGCTATGTAGTAGGAAAGCTGTTACCAGCTCAGTCTCAGATATATAAAAGGTTGGATGATCCAACTGGCCCAGGGAGCATCAGGAGCCAGGACAAGAACGTGTATAGTTCTCTTGACTTCTGCCCCATGCCCTGCAGTCATCTAAAGCCTCACCATTCAAAGTACGTATCAAGTGCCAACCGCCTGGCATCACATGTGGGCATGGAGACGTAGATCCCAGGTCCTGCCCCGACTCACTGAAGCTGAGTCTGCACCGTATCAGGAGGCCTGGTGGGCCATGTACACAGAGATCTTTGAGGCGCCCTGTTCTAGGCTGTCAGACGACCCTGAACTTTATGGACACATTTTCTTGCAGGTCTGGGTGGTTTCCACTGGTATTCCCCACTTCAGGACCTCCCTGCTTTCATTTTGTGGGCTGCAAGCCCCGCTGTCTTGAACACACTTATTTCCCACTTAAACCCTACCCCCAGAGGCCACCCCTCCCCCCTCTGACAAGTTACCTTTTCAGTGTCTTCTGTTAGAATCCGTTATGAAGCCCCTCGTGTAAACAACATCTTGGGAGGGACGAGGATCTATTTTTGAAAGTGTGAAAGGGAGAAATGAGCCAAATGCGTTCAGCAGATGTCAGGCAGCACTGTGACCACGATCAAATGAGCGGGAGGTTAGGGGAGGGACACTGTGGATGAGGAGAGCTGGCCTCCCTCTCACTTGTCACTGGTTTTCTTTGAAGCCCAGCCCTCCCTCTGGAAATGCTCTTCCAGGCCAAGACTTCAGAGCCAGGCCTTCTTTCTCTAGCTCTTGTGGGAAAGGGTGTCTCTGGGGAAAGGTTGCCAGACTCCTTCATCTACAGGGTACGGTCAGAAGGCCAGGACTTGGCCAGTCGGTGCTACTCAAGAGGCAAAGCGCTACACGAGAGAGAGCCGTAGTGGCTGGCGTGTGCTTGCGTTCACCGAAGGAAAAGTGTTCTGACCTAAGCAGTGGGCGTGTGTGCCAAGAACAAGCTTCCTTCAACTGGCTAGGAGAGACAAAGATGACACCTGCCAGGACAGGAAGCCCGTGTAGGGGAAGGCCTTGTTCATTCTGCTAACTTAGTTGCCTGCCTGACATCATTGCCTCTAACATGCCCAAGGGAGTGAACGAGGTTGACATGCTAAAAATAGCATGAACCATATGTCTTGTTTTGCCAGGGACAATCCCAGTTTAATGCCTGTTGCTCTAGTATTATTATTAATAGCCCTCCCCTTTCACTCTCAAAAGTGTCCCAGTTTAGATAATAAATTATACAGCCACCACTCTGGATTTAAAAGACACCAGAATAAAATGTGTTGGCTATTTCTCATCCCATAATTCTGACCACATGCACACAATAGCTCTTGGTTTTCTCCCCTCTTCTTCCAGGGGAGAGCTGTGGAAATCAGCAAACTGTGCTGCTGTCTGGCAAAACTGTCCACTCTGTGTCCCCAGGATGCATGACCAAGCCACAGCAGTCATCCCAAGAGGATGTCCACACACATCAGAAGGTGGACCTCAGGTGCAGGCACGCTTCACTGATCTGAGACAGACCCTGAATCAAAAAGGCATGTTTACATAGTCCCCCAGCCTTCTACACGTTACTGTTTTCAATATAATGCCAGGTTTAATTTGAATGAAAACATGGCTGTGTTGGACAGAAGCAGGGATCCCGAGCTCTGGGCCTAATTCTGCTTTGCCAAAGGCTGAAACTTGGGCAATTATTCAGTCTCCTCTTTGGAACCAGAGCAAGGACAGAGCTACCACACAGAAGCATTCCAAGGATTAACCAAGAGAAATGCCTTTTAATGAATGTCATATTCATTAAAGTCATAACTAACTTGACACGGCAGTACCAACAGAAATAGAGTTAATTTCCAAAACACAAAAGGTCTATCATTTCCTTTGCTTTTTATCACTTGCTTTTCTTTTATATATCCTTAGCCAGACTTATATGTCCTGCCAAACTTCAAAAATATGAAATCATAAAGTATTTTGGTTCTAAACATAGCAAAAAAATCTCCAAGTAACAGAGTAGTTTTTGCTACTTGTAGAAATTAATCAAAATGTAAACACTCCAGTCAACATTGGGTCAAAAACATTATCATTGATTAAATTACGGCTTTAAACCATCATTTTTCTACTTATATTTGGAGATTAACTTGCTCTTCATACAGAATATGAACAATCAGAGTCTATGAATTTTTTAATCATTTTTCTTTTTACAAACTCAGTATCTAAGAGAGAAATTATATACAAGTATACCATGAAATGAATAAAGAGTCTAGGTTATATAATTGTGAGTGAAAAGAGCAGAATACAAAATAATATGTACACTAAGTCTACACTATATAAAATACTGAATTCTAATTGTAAAGATAAACTAGTTATGTCAAGATGGTGGAATTATGAGTGTTTTTTAAAAATGTGTCTAGGATTTCTACATAATCTTTCAAATTAAAACAGAACCTTTCCCCAAAAAGGCACGCATACTCACATGTTAATCATTTGAGCTGGATGCCTGTATACAAAATACAGGTGATGCAGGCACCATGGCTTAACCTTCGGCTGAGGCCCGGGTGACTAACCCAGAATAAATTCAGGAAGCCTTCTGTCCCTACATGTGGGGTACGGCCCTCAGCCTCTCACTGGCGAGAACCACTGGGCAGCCGTCTGGATGGTTCAGAAGCTGGTGTGACAGCTCCGACCCAGGAAGAAAAGGGAGCAATATTTCCCCATGGTGACCAAACTCAAACCAGAGATCCTGAAACATCAAGCTTGGAGCCACCTCCATTTCACAAGCTTTTAGTGAGTCTGTGAACTATCAGTATTTCTTAGAGGAACAAAGCATTCACCCACATATTTAAAATATTAAAGAGTAGGTGATTTCACAAGGGTCTTTAGAATGTGTCTTTAGTGAATTCTATGGGGGAGGAGTCTAAATTTTAAATAGTACACTGACCTATAACTAATCTTTGAGATTCAGCAAGGCATACCATGTCTGAGAGCAACATGAATTTCCAGTTTTCTATGTTTGGGGTCTCTACATACTAATACCAAAGTAATTCAGGCTAATTTTACCATGGGAAGATTTAAGGAGATATCCAAACGCATTTATCATGTTTCTTTCAAAGGACTGATTTGGAACAGAAAGAACATTTAGATGAGGCCTTTTGCTTTGATTAGAGTGATCAAGGTTTGAAAAGTATTTGCATTTCACAGATGTGGCATTTCACATCAGAAGTTCAGCTTCAACTGGGAGATCATCTCTTATAGTTAATTCCAAACATCTCCTTAACCCATTAGTTAACCTGAACACAAAAAGGTAACCAAAGCACAATAAATAAATTTGTAAATAGTTTTTCCTCTAGTGCAGTCAGCCAGAGAACACATAGCCTTGATCTGGTCTCTAAGAGTACTCAGGTTTAGGTTCAAATAAAGGCACTTTAGACTGTTGACAATGCTGGGGGAACTTGTCTCTCAGCTTCCCTCTGACATTAACCTGTAGTTTCTGAACGGCAAATAATTGGAGGTTGAAAGCCTCTCCAAGCCATTGAAATAGTACTCTGTTATTTGCTTCTTTAAATTTTTTCACCTTTTTAATATTATATAAAAGTTGAGCGTATATTATACATCGTTTTTATACTTTAAAATTAAACTCACACAAACAAACTGACCCCCAAAGTACTTCAGAGTAGATAAGAATTAGCAATAGAATAGAAAGGCATTTTGGATCTTAAGACATTCCTACCTGCTAACAAAATCTGTGCCCATGAAAGTGATCAGAATGATCTCGGATTGTCTTTCCTTCTCTCTGTCTCTGGTTCTCTCCTTTCTCCCTTCCCTCCCTTCCTTTTAAATTAAAATCAGCTTTATTTTGAAGTTTGCCTTTGGTCCTACACCTAGAGCTTTACAAATTAAATTACTATGCGAGTATAATAACACAAATCTATCTTAAATTTGGAAAAGGAGTAAAGTTTTGATCCAGAATGGTTGCAAGAGGGACTCTGAACATAGCTTAATGATCTTTTCGTTTAGATTCTTGCCCATCTTTGAAACCTTTGCGTGAGTTCCTGAGTCCAAGAGGAGACTGCTGAAGACCTGCCCCTCTGTCTTCTGCCCCAAACCCTGCTCCGGGGGCCACTAGTGATCGCCTGTGAAAATCTGGGGATGTCAGCGAGTTGAATGTCTCTGAAGAGGTTAACCCAATAAGAAATGTCAGCAGCGGCACATGCAGCCTTGACCATGACCGGCTGCTGAGAAACAACATGTGGAAGTGGAGCAAGGAACAGTGGGCCAGTCATTCACCTGTACGGAGAGGCCGTCCCCCAGGACAGGTAATCGGTGGGTCTCGGAGCAGGACGCGGCACGATGGGCTGCTCCACGGCAGTCACGTCTCCTGAGTAGGATTTGAGAAGGGAAGCGTTCTTATTGGCCAGCATGGCTCTCTCATTCCTGCGGAATTTGGCTCTTCGATTCTGGAACCACACCTGGAAGATTGTTGGGAGGAGAAGAGGGCATGAGGAGGGAGAGCAAGAACACATGAGAGGAGGCTATGGGAATGAAGTCCTGATCGATTTCAGTGTGATGCCTTCCCAAGGACATTAGAGGATGGGTACGGAGTTCTCCCTAGGGCCTCGGCCAATAGAAATAGATGAGGGTCCTCCCCTGCTGGGCCATGTTAGAGGCAGCTAAAGGGTGAAGACTCCTGTAACAGGACCCTGAGGTACTTCCAGTAGTCAAGACTGCAGAGGGGAAACCCATGACTAACCCAGGCAGTAGCAACATATGGCTTATGATCTCTGTTGTAATTGCAATCAAGAAAAAGAAAAATGATCTCTGTAAACTTCCATCACAGAGACAATGACATTTTTACACTTTTTTTCAACATCCTTCAAAATGCAAAAACTTCATCTGCTTTCATAATACTTACGGGTTATTTAAAGAAAATTCTCCATCTCCCCAAAAGTACTGTGCCAAAAGTTTAAGAAGCGAATAGTGTAGTTGGGAGGTGCAAGGAGCAGATGAGGAGTGAGAAAGTCGTGGAGAAGAGAAGTTACCACTGAAGAGCGTGCTCTTAAGGCCGCTTCCCACAGCCCACAAAGACACACATAGGACACTGAAGCTCTAGAAACTTGTGAAACAGAAACAAAGATACTGAAGTTTGGACATTGAATGGAGTTCATTCAAATGTAGAGCTCAAGGGATATTGGTGCTGCTGCCATCATTATTGGTCACACGTAATAATAAACCCCCCACTTAATAAGTGCAGCTAGGGTTAGGAACTTATATAAACACATCACATATTGTATTTCCAGTTATCTTGATAATTCCTTATGTTAGGTTTTATTATTTCTCTTTCAGACTTGAAGAAACAGGTTCAATGAGATTAAGGAATCAGTTGAAGTTCGCACAAATAATAAATGGCTGAGTGGTTGAGCTCAAGAACATCTGACTCATGACCGTACAGCTCTTCCGGACAGCCATGGAATTGTATTCATTCATTCACTAGGGAATGCTTCCTGTGTTGAGACACTGTGCTAAATGCTGGGAACACAGATGAGACATCCTCCCTTGTAAGCAGCTCACAGACTATTAAAAGAAGACGGATATGCAAACCTGAAAAAACTGCAAAACAGGAGTATTAGGTGACATTATAGAATCGCACAAGGTACAAGAGAAAGAAATTCTATGGCGTAGACTGGAACAGCTGCAGAGCTCCAGGGTGCAGTGTTCACAGAAAACACCAGGGATGGGTGCTCCGTGGGAGGCCTGGGCAGAGATCGGTAAGCGCAGAGCCTGGACACCTCTCTCCCAGCTTTGCAGACTCGCAGCTCATTTGCTTCTACTGTGCCCTTCGTATTGCTGCTGGAGTTATCATTTTAAGTGCATTTTAAGTACCCTGCCCTGTATACTCCATGGACTTCCCATAACGCACAGAAGGAAATCAAAGCGTCTTACCATGGAACAAAGACTGTTGGGGAATGAGCTCTTGGTCCACCAATCCAGCCACATGCCCCATCACTCGGATCTCAAACACTGGCCCTCTAGCATTCCAGCTCCTATCCCAGGCTCAAGACTATGGACGTATTTGGTTCTTTCCTACCTACACATATTCACATCAAATGCTCCCCCTGCCTCTGATTTTCTTTCCCTTCGCCCAGAGGTCAAAAGACGTGTTTTTTAAGATTTGACTTTGATATTTCCTCTTTTGTGAAATGTTGTCATGGAAAGAAGAAGATCTTAAAAACTGACTGATTTGGATGAAAGTACAGGCCACACAACCTTAAAGGTTTGTCCTTGGTTAGTTATTTAATTCCTCTGGTTCTTTATCTCCCAAATGGAAATAATTATACCTACTCACAGGGTTGTTGTGAGAGTTGGCGCAGTTTGAGTACTTGATATATGTTTTTTGTGTATTGTTTCTCTTTCTTCCCAGGCAAATTTGATCATTCCTTCCTCCAGTCTATCACTAATTCTTTTTTAATTTTGTTTTGTTCTATTGTTTCCTTTTTATCACCAATTCTTGAACATTTCTTTAGGGTAGGATTGTCTTGCTATGTCATGAAGTATAACATACACATCTGTCTTCTCTGCCTCCAGTCTATGACATCCTTAAGGGAGGGCCAGTGTCTTACTCATCCCCAGAAAACCAACATCAGTTCCAAGACCATAATAGGTGCTTGATAAATGTTTGAAGGAAAAAAAAAGGCGGGGGATGAATTTTTCAAAGAGATAAGACATGGCTTCCATCCAAGAGACTTCACAGCCTAGTTGGGAAAACTGGCCCACATACAACTCAATATTCTACATGTCATGTTGTGATAAATGTCATACATATAAAGAAGGCCAGAGTTGGAAAGGAGGGGTTGAGATGGGAAAGAGTGAGACTTCATGGAGGAAGAATAAAGTCATAGAGGAAGAATTCTGGCCTGCTCACATAGGATGTGTTCACAACTCTGAAAGTCATTAGAACATTGCAGGGTGGAAAGGCAGGAAGATAAAATTATTTCAACATATAAGAAAGGCATTTAATTATTGTTGTGATGGGGTCAAAATAGCTCCCCACCCCAAAATGGTTCTTTCACATTTGTTTTTCATTTCTAGTAACCTGTGCATGTTTCCTTATTTAAAACTCAGGTCACGGGAAGCCGGGATGGCTCAGTGGGTTAAGCGCTCACTTTGCAGCCCCGGGGACTGAGGATTGAATCCCGGCCCTGGCCTGTGAGGACCCATATGCTGAACTAGGGAGTTCCCCCAGTTCAGTTCTCTCTCTGTCTCTGTCTCTGTCTCTGTCTCTCTCTCTCTCTCTCTGTCAAAAACGATAAAAAATTTAAAAAATAAGTAAATAAATCTATAAAAAAAAATTAAAAAAAAAGAAATTCAGGTCACCACAGCAGAAGTGGCACTCTCAGATACTGTGGGTTATTGGTTTAAAGTTATACCTTATATGACTGCATGCCAAGCCGGGGCATAAATGATATGGGGTTTTAAAGGAGAGAAGAAGGTGTTTAAGAGTACAAACAGAGCAATTTTGGAGAGCTGTGGTAAGCAGCATGGGGAAGAGGATGTGGGGAGGCCAACCTCAGAGTTCTGCTTTGGATGGGAGATTAGAGAGCGCAAAACTGAGTATGGTCCTTGTGATCACTCTTACCTGAGCAAGAGATCACCAAACAGGTAAGTGTGCACCTTACACATGCCTTCTCCTAATCTATCCTCAGTGTCACCATGGTACCCAGGAAATTTTTCCCTTTTGTCACTGATGTTTTTTAATTTATTTTTTTCTCCTGAGTACTTCTGGGTGAGGGCTCTGTTTTCCATGGGGAAAATTTTGCATGCTGTCTCTCCAAGCTGAGGGACCTTCAGGACCCTGATTTAACTCAATAAATATCTCTCAGAGTGCACTGTGCTTCACTGCACAGACTTCCTACCTCCAGACGCGTAGGGTCTACTCAAGTCCCCAGTAGGCTAAAGGGTTATTATTCGCAGAAAGAAATCCTTCCAGCCCAGACTGAACACAGATGTGCAAACAATAATTTTTTCAGGAAAACAAGACAGGTTTGGCCTGCTCCCCTTATCAAAACAGCAGCCTGCCACTGGCAGCATGGAAGGTAGTAAGACTGACTTTCAACAGAGATAGCAAAGCACTACTTGAAAAAGCATTTAGCCAGGAGACTCACATTTATTCAGAGTCTCATGTAGTGCCTAAAAGCATGAATTCTATATCTGAGTATCTGTGTTCAAATCCTAGTTCAGCCACTTCCGAGCTGTGTGAAGCTGGACAAAATATTTGAACTGCTCTGTGCCTCAGTTTCCTCATCTGTAAGATAAAGAATACTAGCTACCTCACTGAGTCGGTGTGAGGCTTAAACAGAGTTGCTTATGTAAAGAACTTAGATCAGTACTTGGCATATAAGGGTTCAAGTAATATGAATTACACACCATTATTACTACAGTTAAGCGGCACCCATGGAGATTGGCAGACGCCAGATAAATGTAAGTAGACTCTCTGTTAACCAGAACTCAAGCAACTGACACTTGCAAACAACTGATAAAAATCTCAAGCAACTTTCAAAAGTCTCAAGCAACCAGCAAGAATTTTTTGTGGGTTTCTTGGGAGCTGGTTGCTTTAGGTTCGATTAATGGAGAGTCTACTGTACTAACTGCAGGTTGTATCATTTCTTGTGCTTGACATGACAAAACATTCATGTTCACAAGAATTGCTATTGTCTCTTTATGTTGTGCATGCACTTAGCCACCTTCACAGAAACTCATCTACTTGAATGTGCTCTTAACACAGTTCCTGAGTAAAAGGTCTTCAGTGTGTTCATGACCCATTCCCACAGTGTCCACAAACATGTGTCTTTATAACACATTTCGTGAAGGTTTGTACATTTCCAAAGTCTGGGAAGGAAGACTGAGGTGGGGATCAGAGAGGTCATCTCTTTGGCCACTCTAAAGCTCAAAGTGAAATTGGGGGTGGGTGGGGGAGCGGGGGAGAGGTTGCAGAGTTCAGTGTTCAGCCGAGGGGTGTTTACGACATGAATCTGAGAGAGTGAGGAGTGATGAGGAGGAAGGGGACCTGTAGAAGGCGTCACCCACACTACCTAAAGGCACTCAACTGATTTTTAAAACACTATGCTGCCTCAAGAAACAGGATTAGAAACAGGTCTGGTTTCACACTGTCCATGTACAACCTTTGTTGGTGCCAGCTCCCGTCTGAAGCCTGGAACTCGTGTTTTTAAACGGGCTTCAGAAAGGTGACCGGGGAGGGCAAGACATCCATTACCTGCACTCGGGCCTCCGTGAGGTTCACCCGGCGGGCGAGGTCTTCCCGCACAAAAGCGTCGGGGTAGTGGGTCCTCTCAAACACCCGCTCCAAAGCCTGCAGCTGGCTGCTGTTGAAGGTGGTTCGGTTCCTCCGCTGCTTTCTCTTCTTCTTTTCCTCGGAGTTCAGCTGATCGTCTGGAATAGAAGACCTTGATGATAAGGAGCTGATGTAACATTGGAGGTCCCCGTGTAACTTCTTTACTGCATTATCTACAGTGAGATAGTGTTTTCTTTGCTCACATCCTTATCAAAGTGCTATCACCAGAGGCCACTTGCTATGTGCAAATGCTGGCGTAGGTGCTCATGAGTTCCGAAGCCAAGAACCCCGGCCATTCTGGTGGTTGGTTATTGCTTCTAAATCTGGTACCAGACCTGAGCTGTCAGAGGGACATTTCTTGCATGCTCTTTGAAGCCTACGTTGTCAATGAGGCTGAAAGAAATTTTTACTATTGCCTACATTCTCTGGACTTCTCTAGAGATGGCAGAAGAGGAGTAGAAGGCTTTGGACCTTATTTGTCTTTGACAATACTATGTTCATTTGTATAATTTCAGAACCAAATGGACCAACTCTCCTCTGCTTCCTTCTCCTCAACATAGCAACTCAAACACAAAGGCAGCATCACAGAAGAAAAACCGAGGTCGAAATGGTCACAGGGACTTCTGTTTTACCCTGCCTTCTCTTGAAAACAGCCAGTCAGCTGCAGCTACATTTGCTCAAGGCCCCACGCTGTTCCGGAGGCAGGCTGCAGGGGCCTGAGCCGAGACCAGGGCTACTGCTGCAGACTGTCCCCCTGAACAGTGCCACCGGCCTTACCTTATCGCACTCTGAGAATGCCAGTACAGGGAACAGAACTGAAAGATCTTTGAAACCATTTCACCCCAAATTGAGTCTAGGGCCCTAATATCTTAGGGACATCTGGGGAATCATGATCCAATTTTTTACTTGTCAAGTTCCCTCCTTGCTTTTCTCTGAGTTCCCCCCAAAGCACCATGGCACGCTGATCACCCAGCCTACCCACAGCAGTCAGTCACGTGCTGAGCCTGGGCAGCACGCAGGGACACACGGGGCTGCCCAGGCCCAAGTCCCATGCCCAGCCTGATGAACTGGACTTCCATTTTCAATAACTGTCCCCAAAGAGATTCGGCCCAGAGAGAAACACGAGGGACAAGAAAGGCTGAAGAGAAAGAAGAGCTTGGCCACTGGCTCCACATTCAACAGAAAGGAGCTCTCAGCCGATTTCCCCAGCACATAGAGTCTCTTGATCGACTCTGACCGTAAACACACAATGGACTCAAGACAGCCACCCACGTGCATCATGAGGTCGTAAGAAAAGGGCGCCTACCTGAACTCTAATGCTATTCTTATTACAGATTGAGGGCATGTTCCAGATCTGGATGTGGATTCGAAGTGTAGCATAAACCCAGGAACTCCCTGCCCAGATCTCTCAGTGCCTAACTGAGGCCTCTGATTCTTTTTAGTCAGAGCCTCTTCACCATGAAGGCTACCGCACCAGGAATGCTCCTGGAGCTTAGGACAGAGATGGCACAAATGCTCAGATAGTCAGGACTGGAATTTGCTTTCAGGGAAAATGGGAAACTTTTCTCTTTAAAAACTGTTTCGACAGGAAAAAAAGAAAAGGAGCCATGTGATCCCAGCCACTTTTCTTCAGCCGTGAAGCTGCTGACACCCATTTGCTCAGCGTCTCGGTTGGTCATGGCCGACCCCCTCACTACTTGAGCTAGAAGCTCTGCTTTGAAGGCACTGTTGTGTCATCCTCAATAACGGTGCCAGATCAGTGGCATCCTGAGACTGGAGCCAATTTAGGTATCATGATTTCTGGGATCTCTCCAGATCTGGAATATTTCAATCAGGATCCCTGGTTATACCACTATTTAGGCATTAGCAAAATTCGTTTACACTAATATCAACACCAGAAGTCAAGCACCTAGGATCATACACCTTTGAGCAGTTGCCTCACATTTGTATTCTCCTTCCTATTTGAATATTTGGAGGTATTCCTCGTGTTCCCGTTCTCTTTCCCAAATTTCTTTGTCTAAAAAGTCCTATATGTCTTATACTTCAGGTCTCTCTAGGTCATTCAGGCCTTTACCATAACACCACAACCTGCATTTCATATTCCCATTAAATAGAAGTCTGCAAAAACAAAAAAACAAAACAAAACACAAAACCTTAGCTTCCATAACTACTCTAGTCTGAGACCAATTAGACAGACTGTAGGCTATTATTTTTTTATCACATAAAGGAAATAGCTTATAAAGCCAGCCTCATGGTTTGTTTCCTTCCCTCAGAGGGAAGAACTTTCTCAGGTATAACCACAAATTCTAAATCCTTTATGCTATTTTGTAAGCCTGTTTCTTTTTTTACCGCCAAACTGTGATTGAGAACAAGGATGTTTTATGTTTTGTTCTTAGTTCTACAACCTGCTACAGAATCTCTTTGTTGTTCTTTGAAATCTTCCACTATTCACTCATATTCAACTGACAGTCCACCATAAACCACTAACTCCCCTGACGTGGGTGTCAGGGAACTGGAGAATTATAGTTTATGACAGAGAATAAATAGCTATGATGACCTGACACAAAAGTTTCCCAGTGAATGTTCTTGTTGTTTTTAACAAATGAAAACACCAGTCCGGCTCATGTTGAAGGTGAGAAAAGACACACAAATGACAAGGGTCCAAGGAGTCTGGATCTGGCAAATGTCCTTCAACGTGTGAGTATAACAGAAAGAGACAGTGAGGGGACAACAGAGGCAGCTTGGGCAGCAGCCCTCAGCATGTCTGTGTTTGCTCACAAATCACAAAGCATGAGCTCCCTGTTTTCTTCCATGGACACACGCGAACAGGACCCAGCACAGTATCCTCACAGCATGAGAGAAAATGTAAACATTTTAGAGGTTAACTAAGGTAGGCATCTGAAGCGCCTGTGATAAGCTTTTTATCAGGCTCTGGAGTCTGGCTGCTTAGGAGAGGAAGCAGTTTGTTGTTATCATTGCTGGAAGATTATCTTTCTTGTGAAAAGAGCTACAGCAAGGCTGGTTTTGAAACACGCTGTTCAAGGATGCTGACAACCAGCTGGACATGATGGACGCCTCTCGTTCTTTGGAATTCTGAAGTGGGTAGGATTCACCAAGCTGCAGAATATAACTAGGGAACATGGATGCTTTTCTATCAAACTCATAGTGTTTCAAATCCAAGGTGTTTGCAGATTTTATGGATGATATGTTTGTGTGCACTATGGATGACTGAGTAAATTATATGTATGAGGTTATTGACAAGCTCTCTAATAAAAACAAGCAAAGTGACTTTATTCACAAGTATATTTGCACTTGGAGTCACAAGTCATAAAATATCAGCCCCAAATGAAACCAGGGAAACTGTCTGATTTAGCTTTACAGTTGATGTAAATGAGGCCTAGAAGAGTGAAGTGACTTAGCCCAATCACAATATAAGCTGTGACTGGGCCAGGGCTCCTGATTCCACTCCACTGTCACGAGCGGATGAATATACAAGCTGTGCCTAAGATGAGCTATGAAGCCTTAGCGATATAAACAAAACATAACAAAACAGAAAAAGAAAAGAAAAACCTACCCTGGGAAAAATTTTATGAGAATGACAGGTTTTCCCAGTCAAGCTATATAAAGAGGGTCTAAGAAAAGTGTGCCACATGTCATTCCTACCAGTGCAGCCATTGTAAAAACACAGCCACTCTCATCAAGAACAGCGACTTTGATCCAGATATTCTTTGATTTTTCCATTTCAACGGCCTCCAGGAGTCCCTGTTTCATCAATGAACTATGGTCAGGGTTGTTTTAGCACAGTACTGCACCCCCATCTTCCATGTTCTCCCCACATCCAGACTGACGCTTCCCTTTCCTTCATTAGAGGACCCAGTTCAAAAATCTGTTTCCTATGACACATCTCAAATGTTACATCCTCTAGAAAACTTCACTGAGAACCTGAATCCATACTGATCTCTCCATTCACGAAATTCATTCATATATAGTAGTATATAGTCAATTACTTTTTTAAAATTATGGCTCAGTTTTTTTCTATGGAAATGTTTTATCAGCTCAATGCATTTGAGTATTTCTATAGTAAAAAAATAATGATTCCAGATAAATTAAATGACAATAAAATTTGAAGCAGCCCTAGTAGTATTGTGGTATAGAAGCAATCACAGAAAATTAGAAACTTGTTTATTCATTTGAATTTTTAAAAGGTTGAATAATTTCTGAATTCTAACTATTCTTTTTAACAGTGCCTAGCAGATAATTAGGCTAACATTATCTCTTGTCTGTGGATAATTTTGCCTGTGAAGAAAAAAATATTTACCGTGGTTTGTTTGTTTTTTTTCAAATAGGTTAGTCATCAGACCTAGAGAATGGGACAAACTGTGGTGGTTCCAATTCCTTTGCAAATGCAGGAATTAGTCCTATGTTTTTATTTCTTACTAGAAAAGCAGCTCCAAGATAAAGGACTGATTGGGACAAATAGGAGCACACATGAGAACGAGGTGCTTTCCGGTGTGCCAGGAGGCTCGAGTACACACGAAGCACTTCTGCAGGAAAGAAAGGCCCAAGTCCTAGGTAGGAGGGCCCTGGTGTGCAAGAATGTGAAAGAAAACATTAGTTCTGTCCTTGGCTCGCCCATGAAATTCACTCTGGATTCCACGTGTGGCTGTCGAACTTCCTCCCAAGGGAAGGTGGAGAAGACAGTGTGAACTGCCATCCTCAAACATGACCGGGCAGCACACCATGATCCCTGTTTGCTAAGGCCTTGCCCTCACCTTGTGGCCTTCAGTTAACTCCCCGAGACCTTGATCCTCTTCTACTCTCTATCTCCTGGGAGCAGTCTTGGAGATTCCAAATCGGTCCGCCAAATGTAATTTCAAGGTACAGTAAAAGCATATTTTAAGAATAAAATCTGAGGAAAAATGTATTTTGTATGCCCAAGTCACATCAATTGGGAAGAAATCTGATGCAAGAAGGTAAAACGTCAGCTTCAGTAGCAGAAACCAAACACCACATCAAAGCTTGTCATCTGCCTTTTGGCTGAAAACATGGCAGGCAAGCGGATCTAAAGAGCAACCCGCTGATCATTTTATGGGCATGGAAGAATGTTTTCAAAGGAGCTTATATTGCACAACAGCTACTTACTTTAATGGGATTTGTGTGGTTCAGGCCCTGTAACCTTTGGAAAATTGAAGGGAGGTATAATTGCAAAAGCCACTAAAAACTGTTTAGCTTTTATTGCAAGGCCTATGAAAAGCAGCGAGATAGAGCTGTGGCATCTATTTGCGTTTCCTTGGTCACACTAAGCTCCAATTGCAATTAGCACAGCATCCTTTTAATACAGGACCCGATGAGTGGCACATAAGTCACCTAACTGGTCTGACTTGCAGTGTAGACTGAGCTTAGCACATCACAATGTCCAAAGCCAAGTTTAGCAGAATAGCCATACCTTCTCAACAGCAGTCCACCAATGATGCCCCCAATGATGCCTAGCAACTGTCCAAAGGGACCTGTCTCTGCTGATATGAATGCCCAACTGTGTTCACCCTCAGGGTACATCATCGCTTTATAGCTGCCAGATCCTGAACTTTGCATGATGGTCCTGGATGTGCATATTTTTTCCTTTACTGTTAAGCTGGCCTAGATATGGTTTATTTTTAATCAAGTTCCAGTCCTAAACCTTAGAAAGTGACATTAAAACATTTTAAATGTAATTTGGGGAACATAGGTTCTTTGGAGAATAAAATGTTCTAAAATGTGTGAAATGACGGTATTTTGAATGGTTTTGAAGAAAAAGATAAGTCTGTGGGTCTGGCTGAAGCTCCCACAGTTTTATGTAGACAAAGATCCAAGTGTAGCTCTCTCAGGATAGCTAGCCCTTCTCTGAAAAAGAAAACACTGAGGAATACAAGACTGGTATTGCATTTGACTTCATCTCACATATTTCTTTTTCACCTCTCTAGGACTAATATAGTTCTATGGTTACATTAAGAATGAGCCAAAGATGCTAACATGATCCAAATCACCTTATCTGCTTTAACCTTCTCTCTCTTTTGTAAAGATTTATTTTATTGTTTTTGACAGAGACAGAGATGGAGAGAGACAAAGAGAAGGGGGAGAGCCCAGAGCAGTCTCCACAGTTGTACATCATTGGTTTTCAATATGGTTTTGTTCCACACAGGTGGGTGGGGGCTGCGCAGAGCAGGAACTGGGCTGGGCGCCTCCACATAGGAGGTGTGCCCCCTCGAGCCAGGGGCCAAATCCAGAGGGTGACAACCAAACTGGGGGCCTCCCGCATGGGAAGTGCACCCCAGTTCAGCATATGAGTTCTCACAGGTCGGGACCAGGATTCGATCCTTGGTCCCAGGGCTGCAAAGCATTTAACCCACTGAGCCATCCCAGCTTTCCCTGCTTTAACTCTCTTAAAACATTTTTTCTGAAAGCATTCCTGATCAGAATCTATACGACATCCAGCATAACCACGCCTTTCATGCAGTCCTGTATAGAAGCCTTAACTTTTCTCTGGAACTATGCTGATAATTTCCTCCAGGTTAGCATTTTCCATATGACTCTGAGTTTATTTTAGACTGTAACTTCAGAGTGCAAAGTTTATGTATTTCAATTGAAGTTATTATCAATGCTCAGTAAATACAAATGAATAATGAGACATGAAACATTCATATAGTGAGATTATTATTATAGGAATTCAGTTACTAAGGAGAATACCTTCTTCTTCTTTTTTTTTTTCCTTCTTGATAGACATAAAATTCTGGCATTAGATATGTAACCTACTCCCAATTTCTCCATGAATGAATCACTTCTTTACTCATTTTTCAATTCATTTCTAGATATCAAAAAAAGTGGAAAATAAGAATGTTTTCATCAGACTCATCTAAACTATAATTGGGGAGGGCACACAGTGGAATAGAGTAGAAAGCTAGCTGGCTTGGAAGTCAGAACGACCTGTGTCCTACAGACCCTACTACTTACTAGCCACATGGCATTGGGTCAGACTCTTCTGTGAGCCTGTTTTTGAAATAATAAGTGGAAAGGAAGACTACGGACTTCCTAGGGTTATTTGAAAATGTAATGAGCACATATAATCACAGGCACACAGTCTGACACACAGAAGGCACGTGGAGCTGGTGGGTTGTATTGCCAGCACTGTGGCTGCCCTTTCTCCTTAGAAATGAGCTGCTCAAAGTCATCACCCTGGCTCCCTTTTTTCTTTTTTTTTTTCTGCCCACTGTTTGATGGTATTTAACAGACAGTGAACTATGATATTTGTTGATATTGATATTAGGCAAGATTTCTATCACAGCATCACTGGGGAGTAAATAAAAACATCATTCAAATACGATTTAGTTTAGGTGGAGAGCATAATTGGGATCTAGGGAGCTTGAGAAATGAATAAAAGCATTAAAAATCAAAAAGAACTATAGACCCAAAATTGCACACGTAAATTATGCATAAAGTTTGTCCAAAAGCCCCATTTACAACACTTTTCTGCTGCTAGTCAATTCCTGGCTTTCTAACAAGCCAATTTTCCCTTCTCAATTCAAATTTTGAAAAGAAACATTCAGAAAGCAGACAGAGCCTAGCACTCAAAAACAGGTAAGCAGTTGATGTCTTTAACATGTAATCTCATTAAAATTAGTAAACAAATAAAGCCAGGAAAAGGGAAGAACTCCAAGGGCTAAAACCAGCCCGTGAAAATGCAATGGTTTCCCAGCCCATTTGCGTGGGTTAACTGATTTGGTCGCCACATGTCTAAAAACACAAAAGTTGGGTCATATTACTCAATATTTATTCAGTGACTTTTCTTTTTCTAAATGTCAGGAGCACTTTGGTGAATTCCAAAAGGATAAAAAGAAACCCAGGAAGGCAAAGTTCTGGGAAAAGAGTGTGTTCTGACCAGATCTTAAAAGCTTTCTAAATTTGCCATATTCCAGGTGTGTGGTCCCCTTGGAAGTGCCTGGTATTTGACTGAGATGACAAACAGAACTCTAGATGAGCCATAGGCTCCTTCTTTTGTAGCCAGTTTCCTTTGTAATGAATCTGTTGTCATTTTGTAAAAGACATAACAACATCAATCTTGACATTAGCAGTAGGCATTTGTGTCTTCACAGGAGGCAAACACTGTAAGTCATGTTGTGAAATGATTCAATTCTGGAGTAATAAATGTTAGTGTACTAGAAAATTTTTGATTAAAAAAACACAACTGAAAATAGCAAAGAAGGAGATGCACATAATTAATGAATGAGCTCAGCTCTTGGGGGGACAGTAGTGATAGAATAGGACTCTCATTTGTATAAAAAGACAAACTAGGAGGCATTTGAGTACCTGAGAATAGAAGCATAATTCGTACTTCCTTATACTTTTTTACCTTAAGTTAAAAACGACAACATGCCTATAGAAGAGAAAGCCACAGGGAACAGAAAATTAGCTTTTCATCACAGTAAGAGGTGGAACCAAGAATAATTCTGTGAGTTCATGAGGGGGGCTGAAGCGGAAATTAAAGCTCTTCTCAGGTGTTATTCTGGTTTTAGACATCAAACTAATATGAAGGCCAATATGCTAAAGTGGCCAACATAAAAGTTTGGTATTTCAAAATAATGTTTAAATGAAAGGAAATTAAAAATTTCTTTCAAGAACAAGAAAAGCCAAAGTGCAAACAGTGGTTCGTTCAAAGCTAAACTTTTTTTTGAGGAATATAGCATGCTGTAACGTCTCTGAGTTTCAACTTTCTCATCTGCAAAGTAGTTTGCTTTAAGACAGAAATGACATGTTTTTTAAATTGTAACAACAAGGTATACACATTTCTGCATGTTTTGCTTTAAATTCTATTATGGAGCAATCATGGGAAGGATTTTGGACTGGCAATCAGGAGGCTCAGGTTTTAATTCAGAAGGATTACTGACCAAATCTGTGATGTTCCGTCACAGTGGCCTTATTCGCAAAAATTATAGGTTGGGCTAAGTGACTAAGATCTCTTTCAAATTCAACATCATGGGTTTTTAGGATTGTTTTTAGGTTTTCAGTAGAAAACTTACAATAATTATTTGTTTAAAGCAACGACTGAATCATGTCCTTTTGTTGCTATGTCTTTGGTTTTCCTCTGTTTTATTTTGTCTTTGTTCTAGAAAACCTTTGGCTAGATAATCTGTTGGATGAAAACTACTCTCTAATGACACATGCCTGGAGAAAGCTTAGATGATTGACCTATTACTCCTCCATGTCCAGAGCACTCTGCAGAGATAACTCTCCAAACTGAAATTAAAACTAATTGGGGTGACACTGGTTAATAAAATTATATATGTTTCAAGTGTACAATTCTATAGCATCTCAACAATATATTGCATTGTGTGCTCATCACCCAAAGTCAAATCCTTATTTTAAAAGAAATTTGTTCACCTAAAAGCATAGTCTAGATAAAGAAGAAACTGAGAGCTTTCTAAGAGACAGTTATTCTAACCTTTAACTTGACTAAACAGGAATGGGAATAACTGCTATTTCTTTTTTTCTATCAGCCTTGACCTCCTAACCATGAGTTGAGTGACAGTAGCCTTGCTGAGATCACTGTCTGTGTCAACCAACGTAAGCTAATCCCCAAATTGGTACCACTAACAATGGTCATACTCAATCTTGACCTTCATATCCTCTCATTATTACCTTATTCATTCATTTGAATGAATATTTATTGAGCATCTACTACATGCTAGGCAAGCAGGTACTCTGAGAAATACAGAGAAATCTTACATGTAGTCCACCTTCAAAGGACTTAATCACTGATTTAGGGAAGAAAGTGGCGAGCCCTAGAAAAGCAAAGTAACAATAGAGCAAAAATATTCCAATAGACAGGGTGGTTGTCAGAACAGCAATGGGTGAGGGAGGACGGAGACACCCAAGTGGGTGGTAGGTCACAAGACATGGTCAGCATGAGTTTCTCTCTGTCATAGTTGAAGACCAGCATCCTTTCTTAGCTGCACTGTGACTTGTTACTCCATTTGCCCTTTTCTACTTGTGGTGAAAAAAAACACACCACATTTTCCTTGTCTTTCTCTTATAGTCTTCTTTGACCTTGTCTCTTTTTGCCTAACAACACATTCTAGGCCTTACTCCTGCCCACTGACAGTCTCAATTTACCTGTCAGCTCTTCATAAGGACCTTCTCTGATCATCAGTCAGACAGAACCTGCCCCTCACTATTCGCCTTCCAACAGCTGAACCATCCGCTTCTAACACTTTTTGACAATCAGCGATCATTGATGTTGATTGTCTCACAAGCTAGAATATGAGCTTGATGAGGATAGAAACCTGTTCTCATTTGTTAACTGTGATACCCCAGTATCCAGCATGTGTGCATCACCTCCTTCAGGTGCTGCTCTTTGAACAACTGCGTGAATATATTAACGGTGCTTGGTGCAAAGGTTTACTGTGCACATCCTGGTCACCCACACACAGCCACCAAGCTGGCAGCCCTTTCAGGGATGCGTTTCTGTAAAGTCTTTGCACACAAGTGTTCCTGTTATAAAGACCTACTGCATCTCTCTGGAATGTAAATTCCAGAAGCATGTGTTATCTAGGTCTTCCTTTCATGCACTTGCTTTGTGCATGTCTTTGCATTTATAATTATCTCCCCAATTAGAAGGTAAGTCTTGAAAGCAAGTGAACAAAGCAAGTAGGACAGAACCCTATTCATCTTAGTAGCATTCAATAAATGTTTGACTTTGATAATGATGACACACATGGAATTTTAGACATGATCTGGTACAGTTATTTCTGTTTCAGAAAACATATGTTTAGCTTTAGGTCGTATTCTCTTCTAGTCAGTCATTTCTAGTCACCATGTCTTCTAGCCCCTTTCACTGGCAAAGGAGCTTGGGCAAAATCTGGGCTAATTCATTCTCCAACATACAAGAATATTACTGCCTGTCAACCACACCTAACCCTTAATTATATGGTGATTTCCTCTCCAGAGATATGTGACTGTTTTAACTAGTATAGAAGATGATGCACTAAGGTCACATGAGAAAAAAGCCATTAGACACAACACCCAAAAATCCATGTGGAATAATCTTATTCCACTGAATCATGACCCCTGTTGCTGATCAGCCAAAATAGCTCCTTATTAATAGGCAATCCTGTTTGCCTGGAGTGGAAACCTCTGAGTAATATATGTGTCACTGTGACTCATGTCACATCCACCACTTCCAACTCCCCATCATCTGAAAATTGGCAAGAAGGATTCATATTGCTCAACTCATAACAGGAAAAACCGGGACGGAAGAAAGACCTAATAAGTTTTATTGATTAAGAGAAGGGTAACTAGAAAAGTTATCCAAGGTTAAGAAGGACGACATTTTCATCACCACCTAAATCATTTGTTTCTTTGGCATGTGTCTCCAGCATGCCTTCAGTGCCAATACAGAATGCTCCCTTCTACATACTTGCATATTTTTCTCAAATGTCTACTATTTAAAAATTTTTCCAACTTTTAAATTGCTTTCAAGAAAGAATTTTGATAACATGTTGAACCAGGTTAAAGGACAAACTAGGACAAGCTAGTGTGTAATTCCACCACCAAGCCATTCCCCAACCATCAACAGGACTAAAATTTGCTAGCTTTGTTCTCCTTTCTTCTCCATTGCTCTATAATTCAGATTAAAATGGCACACGATTTAATGACTTGGTTAACTTACTGGAAGTCGGCACCTTTCAAACAAAGTATCTTAGAGATTACACTGGAAGATTTTACAAACACAGAACTCATAAAAAACATATACAGATTAGATGTGTAGGTGGGAGAAGAGATGTTACGTGGAAAATCAAATTTTGCAAACACAATGTTTACCATAAATTTTAGGTTAAAGAAAGTGTATGTATGGTAACTGCTTGGGCAAAAAGGGAATATTGTATGTAAGCAGCAGTTTTAAATTTTTTATCTTGCCAAAGAAAATGTTACCTACTAGGAATTCTGCTACCTCCTGGCTATTCAGATGTATTTTGAAGACTCCTCCTGGGGTCCTTCTCTGGTTCTATTTGGTTATTTCTATACTGAGGTTTTCTAGAGGGAGTGGTAACACTTCCCTTGAGAGTGTCAGTCAACTTCTCTCTCCACTACAGATCTGTTAGTTTGGAGTAAGCCTCCTTGGCTAATGGATTATTATGGTCTTTCCTGGAGACTTTCAGTTTTAGCACCAGTTCCAGCTCTTCCCAAGGCCAATAGGGCACTAGCTTTGCTGGCCACTAAGCCTGGGTGGTCATCAAATGATATCAGTATGATTAATGTCTTGACTTAAGAAAGCCCTTTTTAAGATTTTTTTTCTTTTTATTGTTTTGAGAGGAGGGGAGTGGGGAGGGGCCAGAGCAGTCTCCATAGTGGTACATCATTAGTTGTGACAGTTTCATTCCACACAGGTGGATGTGATGCCTCGTGGGGCAGGAACTGAACTGGGGCCTCCCTCATGGGAGGTGAGAATCTTCGCCACCATCCTGGCGGTTACCAGTTGCACCACAATTTAGCATATGGGTTTGCATGGCTCAGGGCCGGGAATCAAACCCTGAACCTGATGATTGCGAGGCAAGCACTCAACCACTGAGCTATCCTGGCATCCCCTAGAAAGTCTATTTTTTATATCAAAGATTATCTCTAATCAGTCAGGGCCACAGGTAAGATTTACACAATAGTGATATTATAACCTTTCACATATTTTCAGTAATCCACTACTTATAAAAATGTTTTCATAGAATTTTATCATAAAAACAACTTTATATAACAGTGGATAAAAAAACACAAACTCAGGGGATTTGACGCCGGACAACTTGGGTTCTCACCCTAATAAAGTCATTTGGTTTTTTTCCTAGTAATGTGATTTTAAGAATGTAAAATCACAACCTGAGTTTCCATTCTTATTGCTATCAAATGAGGCATGGTACTAGTTTTAAATATCTTTCTGATTTTAAATTACAAAGTCCTCTTCAAATACTTGACCAATGAATAAATCTGTGCAGCTCTAATTTTGGAATATATGAATTTAACAATGGACTAACTAGACATTTTGTAATGCCATGAGTAACACATTTCTATTATCAAATCTGCAGTGTTCTTGATTTTTATATGACATTACTTAATGCTCTTAGTGCATAATAGGGTGATTTCAACACTGCTTGGCTGTGTATTTTCTTTTAGGTAATATTTAAGAAAATGTTCAGATTCAACAGGTATTTAAACAGTAGAGCAAAGATGAAGAACTATACAAATTTCTGAAATTTTCAAATAATCCAACATTTCAAGATGGGGAACATATTTCTTACAAAATGTCTCGCGTGTGCGTCTGGGTGGCTGTGTGTCTCTGTGGGCCTATGTGTGACTCAGCTCAGGGAATCTTGGGTTGAACTATAAACATGAGAATTGGAAGCAGATCCAGTTGCCCACAGTGGAAAAGACCAACCTGTGACACTGGAAAGATTTTCCTTGTTTGGGCTTTTTATATAGCCCACTAAAACTGCTAAGACGTATCATCATTACCTAGTCTTACGCCAACTATATCTGGTAACTCACTTTGACATATTAGTTGTGAGGTAGGAGCTCCCAGACCATGGCTCATGTGATATCAGTGCCAGCTGGGCTCAGCTGTAAACAACAACAGAAAAGGTATTTTAAACAGTATTTTCAGATGTTTAGATTTAAATAAATGAAGGCAGATTGTGTAAGGTTCCAAGTGAAGTCAATTGTCAATTTCTGCTGGTTGGTACAACCAAGTACTACATCAGTGGGGTCCAAAATTGCAGCATAATGCAGACCAGGAGGAGGAAAAGTGACAAACAAAAGAGTAGCAAGGAAGCATTACAGACGAGTCACACGGGATGCTCTTCCATTAAACTCTGAGAGTACATACGTTGATACCATCCCACTGGGACCCAAGCAATATGTGAGATTGTGGAACCATTTGCAGGGTATGTTTCAAAGTCCAGACCAAAGCCAGTAGATAAGTTTTATGGATCCCTCTAGAAAAGCAGCTTTATGTCAGGGCTGGAAAAATAATGTTACCAAGGATCCAGTAAGAACAGAATCTAGTCCTGTTAGTTAGATTGCAAGTTGATGCCTCTTCCAGAAACAGAGCATCCAGCAAAACAATTTATTCCCCAGGCCGAGAGAGAGTCTAATATTTTGCATTAAGAAGTTTGGTGTACAGTCTTTTATACACAGGCTGCAGATCTGTTGGGACAAATCTGTCTACCGTTTGTTTCAACAAAGATGATCATGAAGGTGAGTTTCTTCTGCAAGATCATCTCTCGTGGGAGATCAGGATAGGAGACAGGAAGATGTATGCGACTGGCTTTCTAAAGTCTATCTTGCTTCTCAAGGTTCCTTTAAGGATATAGTACAGCCAAGAAGACAAGTTAGCATACAGTCCTGTACAATGACTGCTGTGACCAATGGCCAATAAATTAGTGACATCGTGTGAACCCTACTTAACCTTTGGCGATGATGAATATTTGGAGTGTGTTTTTTGTGGTCTCAAGCCAAGAGTTAACCACAACCTAGAGATTTTTAAACCTCAGGGAAAGAAATAGAAATCTGTGTTCCCCACGTGATTCTCACTGCATTTGGAAGGAACAGAATTCTGTTAGACAGAGACAATGTAATTGAGTTCCTAACTTCTGAGGGTTGGGAGGTTGCCCTTCTATGGCGTCTTTTTCCAAAAATCATAAAACACTTCACATATGCAATTCCATTTATATTCCAAATGTCTTTATGGTATAAGAGCAGAGCATTCAATACAATTAAAAAAAATTTTTTTTTTTAAGATTTATTTTTATTCTTATTGTTTTTGACAAAGAGAGAGAGAGAGAGAGAGAGAGAGAGAGAGAGAGAGAGATACAGAGACAGGGAGAGAACTGAACTGGGGAACTCCCCAGTTCAGCACATGGGTCCGCACGGTCTGGGGCTGGGGTTGGGATTCGATCCTCGGTCCCCAGTGCTGCAAAGTGAGCGCTTAACCCACTGAGCCATCCCGACTTCACTCAATACAATTTTAACCAAAAAAACTATCAGTAATTTAACATAGTTTGGCAAAGCTGAGGAAAGAAAATTTATCTCATTTAATATACAGGGAAACCAATGCTTAGTAATGTTTCAGAATTTAAAAAAATCAATGGGTGAGTTCATTATTTTTTATTTATTTTTATTTATTTTTTTAAATATATTTTTATTTATTTATTTATTTATTTTTGACAGAGAGAGAGAGAGAGAGAGAGA
>PVKE010011540.1:0-39978 GCA_004027555.1 Craseonycteris thonglongyai
AGATACATTTTTCTTTCTTTTTTTTAATTTAATTTTATTGTTTTTGGCAGAGACAGAGACAGACAGAGATAGACAGAGAAAAGAGGGAGGGCCCAGAGCAGTGTCCATAGTTGTGCGTCATCAGTTTCTGACATGGTTTCCTGCCCACACAAGTGGGCAGGGGCCACGCAGGGCGAAACCGAACTGGGGGCCTCCCGCATGGGAAGCACACCCCAGTTCAGCACATGGGTACGCCAGGGCTGGGGCTGGGATTTGATCCTCGGTCTCCGGGGCTGCAAAGCGAGCACTTAACCCGCTGAGCCATCCCAACTTCCCCAGGATATATTTTTCTTAAAGGTATAATTTTTATGAGACATTCAATTAAAATTCTCAGCATAAATGAACCTCAGGTTGATCTGTATTTTCAGAATTAAAACCAAAGTTGGGCCAACTAAAAGCTATCCACACATTATTTGTGCATTAGGGCTGCATCCTCACTCTTCCACTTCTCAGCTTAATCACACAAATAAAAAAATACCTTCTAATTATTGGGAGGAACCTCCAAATCCAGAAACAAGAGGACCCAAGGATCTTTGTATGTGGTATTTCTAAATCTTCCCAAGCCCCGAGGGCTCACTGACCTGTGCTGCTGTCAGATCGAAGCCAAGGATCATGTGAACAGAGAAGGTCACCACGCTGGCGATCACCATCACAATGGGAGCCACACCGACCGTGATGCTCTGAAAGTACCCAGCTTTTTCTAATATCCGACGTTCCTCCTCGCGGGTTTCTAAGAACAAAAGGCAAGCCAAAACAAGCCTGTGATATTGCTCCTCTGGCCACCAAACAAGACTTGCTAGGTCTTCTAACACCTATAATGCAAAGGCTAGGTCACCGTGCCTACCAACTCCTAGCACTAAAACTGGTACACAAGCCTGAGGTTTGACATGGGTCAGATCACAGGAATGGAACCAACAGCAAGCAGCACTCTACCTCGTACAATGAACATCTTCTGACTTAGTCTGATTCTTCTTGCAAACTTCTTTTGTTTAAAAGAATTGAACACATTAATTGTATCTGCAACTGGCAGTTTCATTTGCTCACTTGGCTGTTGTTTATTTCTTGCCTAGATACTTATGGGAAAGGCTGTGCAATTGTAATGGAGAATTAAAAAGGAACTAAGATTTACTCGAGTGCCTACTATATACTGGTGCTAGGACAGAGGCTTCCCCACAAAAAAGCAGAATGATCAGAAGATGAGTGAAATACAATTTTTGTAGGTAGAAGTATTTCCTTAAATATTTGGAAAACTGCACTCTTATTAACAGAGCAACCCTAGAGTAATCGGACCATGATGTAGAAAGTATAATAATAAAGTGGTAAGATATTTTCAAACAAATGTTTCAACATAAAAGAAATTCTTCTGAGAGGCTATGAACTGATTTTAAAGATATTACCACTGCCCAAGACATTGGAACTTACCTTCATATTTTTAAAAAAAATACGACTCATTGGTTTACCATTTTCATATACTTTGCCCAAATCTAAAAAGAGCAAGAAGGCTCCTTTCAAACTAAAACAGGCAAAGCAAAGATACCAGTCAGGGGCTAAAGGATAAACAAATCTCAGAAAGATTACAAAGCTGCAGAGCCTAGAACCAGCCATAGGTACCACCATAGTCACTCTGCTAACAGCACGCTTGTAAGTATCCAGTTATCATCTATGTGTTCTACACTATTGGTAACGAACTCACTACTTAACAAAGTAGCCTCACCTACTGCTGTCCGGTCCTCTGAGTGGTCACCTTCTCTGGCTGACCACACATGCACAAACTTTATGAACTGGACACAATGTTCCTGAAGGTTTGAGAAACCAAGCAGTGAAAATGAAACAGCTTCCTTGAGCTGAACACTGTAGTTCTATTCAACTTAACACTGCATGAACTTTTTAGCTTCAGTGTATTCAGGTTAGCTCACTAGGAGGTTAGGGTCAATTAATAGCCCATATCTTTTATATTTAAATTCAGTTTATATGTAACTATATCTCTTTTTTAAACTCTAAAGTGTCTTTAAATATATCCTTCTTATATTTCACCTTTTTTTAAAATTATTTTTATTGTACTGTTTGAGAGAAGGTGAGAGTGAGACAGAGAGAAAGGGGAGGGTCGAGAGCAGTCTCCATAATTGTATGTCATCCGTTTTCAACATCGTTTCCTTCCACACAGATGGGCAGGGGCCACGCAGGGCGGGAACTGGGCTGGGGGCCTCCCGCAAGGGAAGCACACCCAGTTCAGCATATGGGTCCATACAGGCTGGGGCTTGGATTCGATCCTCATTCCCCGGGGCTGCAAAGCAAGCGCTTAATCCGCTGAGCCATCCTGGCTTCCCTTCACTTTTTTCATTTAAAGGTCCATCATTCCAACTTTCGTTGAGATCTTTTTGAATGCTCAGACTGTGCTACTTATTCTTCCAAGCTCTGTGGCATTATCATGTGCCATGTATAAGTCTGTACTTAACTTGTCAATCATAATATGGCCAGGCACTGAAAACTTTATGACTCTACATAATTCAATTGTTTGAAAAGATAAAAATAAAACAACAAGCCATAACAACCTTTATGAGTGAGTAACAGTGCTGGGCCCAGAGTCCGGCTGTCCTGATCCCCAGACCAGCGCTTCTCCCAGCACCCACTCCTTGGGCTCTCACAGCTCACTATCTCTGGTGCACACACCCAGAGCGCAGGACACAGAAGTGAAGCACTTGACTGTTTCCTGTGATGTCCTCATGGCCAGACCAGAAAATTATGGGCAGGATGAGTATAGATAGGGATCGTTGACACTAAATGAATTACTCATAACTAGCTTAGTTCTCTTGGAGGGAAAAAAAAAGTCACAATTTTCTCAGGTCTCAATTTCCTCATCCCTGATGCAGTTATGTGTTCAAGTCTCTAAGATCCGTATCAACATTAAGCACATTGGATAGTATAAGAATATAAGTTATGCTACTCTGATGTTGGGATTCCTAGTAGCTATTGTGCTCAGAAAGCAAAGAAGCCAAATTCCTTCTACCATGTGCACATAAGAAGTCTGAAAACTTACTTTGAACACTTTGAGAAAATGCTTTGACCCAGGCATACATTTTAATAAATTTAATGTAGGTGAGGACTTCATTCATCTTCTGGACACGGTCATCTGTGGTAGTTACACATTTTCTCCTGAAATATGCAGTGATCCGTGATACAAACATCTGAAAGGAAAAAGAGATGGCATGCCAAATCACAGCTTATCAAACTTAGAAACTGTCTAGTCTTCCTGGGAAATAAGCCTGCTTAAGAGTATTATAAATAAAATGAGCACTGTATAGCTGTACTGTTTTTAATAAAAGTAGTTCATTAAATTATAATCAAATATTATTTAATTCTTATCCCTCTGTACGGAAGTTAAGACAAATAAATATTTGTTCTCAATAGTAAACGCAGATATTGAGCGCTACCAAAGGGACGCATGAGTCGTATCAGTTAGCAGCAACTTGAGAGGGAGGGACTTAAACACTCCTTTGTTACCTGGGGCAGGGTCCACCTGATAGCCGGCCTTCTTTCTCCTTACCCAGACTCTCTTTTTAAATCTCATTAGGAGACACTATGTCTACTCAAGTGATACGTTATTTTCAAGTCAAAATTCTACCTGATGGACTTAACACTGTCTAGCTCCTTTTACACTTTTCCAAACCATATACCTGCTTTGAGGAAATTTCCAGTAAGAGATATGATGCCTCAGTAGTACTTACTATATATAACCCAATGAACGTAACTCATCTAAGGAGAAGCTGCCAAAATACACCAGGAAGGGTTACTCACCATTGCTGGATAAAAGAGGATAAAAACAGCTGATCCTAGGAAGCCTGTTGGTCCCAGAATAATTACATTATAAATCATGCCCAAGATGGCAACAATGGGTCCTCCAGCCAATAAGCTGCCAACAGCGGCGGCCTCAAACATCCTCTGCCCGTCGTTGGAACACAGGTTGACGAGCTATGAGACACAAAGATCAGTAAGAGGATCCTGCAAGGACGCAGGCCACTTGTTTCAAGAGGAGGATAAAGGACAAAGCAGAGACCCAAAGGAAAGGAAGACCTCTAGAGCTGGGAGTTTTCTCTCTGCCCTGAAGCAAATACCTCTTACTTACCTCACCCACAGACTTCTCTTTAAAGCTCTTTAACTTAAGGATCTTCTTAAACGCCATGGTGAGGATGGCCCCCCGCAAGCGGACACCAGTTCGGTAATTCAATGCCCAAGTCAGTGCAAGTGACCAGGAGCGCACAATTTCTGTCAGGAGGAGGCCCAGGACTAATAGCAAGCTGTACGTGAGGTTAGAATCTGTGGCCTGGGCATACTCCAGGAGGTGCTTCACCATGAAGGCCTACAGGGAGAAACACACACCACTGTCAACATCTCCACAGCACCCACACACCACGCCACAGTTTTATGTTAAGTTAGAAAGAGGAGGCAGCTTCACTGTTCCGTGATTAAGTGCATAAGCAGAAAAAAACCTTCTTGGAGGATCAAATATGACTGACAACCTGCCTGCAGTAAGTTACTCAGGGTATTCTGCAGGAGGTAGGACTAATTTGAAACTTTCTTCGTTAAGGACACCACCAAAAACGATTACTCTTTCTAATGTAACATAAACCTGTCCATGAGCTGAAATTAATTCTAAACACACAGTCATTAAAAAGTATATATTTGACCTTATTCCAGTATCTCCACACACTGATACATTTCTTTAAATGAAATTAAGACCTTTTTTTGGACTGTTTCAAACGTGCTTATTTGATAAAAAGGAACAGTGTACCTACAGTTGGACTGGGGAAGAGTGAGAAGTGCATTTGCAAAACATTCCTGAAAATAAACATCAGCAGTTTAATAGCACAGAAGGGAGCAAACAAAGCAGACTATCACAAATCCAGAGACCCTCCCACGGACCCTCCCCACTCCCGCTCCCTCCCAAAAACAAAAACATGTTACCTCAGGTAGCATATGTCTAACACCACCTGCAGTGAGGAAGGCAGCCAGCCCCCAAGAACCACCGAATGCCACCTCCAGCTCTGAGGTCCTGCAACGCCGGAGCACACACTCACACAAGGCACATTCAGCAATAGGATTAAATACCAGGAAGTGGGAGGTAATGTACTTTTATTGAAAATGAAAAAAAAAAAAAAAGTACCATCTTCAAAGAGCATCTCACAGACACTGTACAACAGGAGGAGCATTGTGGTAACATACATGGGAACATACAGAGTCGAGTTATACAAGGCTAGCCATCTAACAGGTTATCTGGCCTCCGACCGCTGTTTTAGCTACACACAGTGGAAATACAGAATAGAACCAATATCTGTTTCCAGAGTCCGGAGTAGTACATCAAGCTGACAGCACTTAATCGGTTAGGGCTTTGACGTTGCAATGAGTCTGCAAGGAGTAGATTCTCCAGGAATAAAGACACTGCTGCTAAGGAAAGAGAATTAAAACAAAACAAAAACAAAACCAAAAACTCCCCAAAGAGGTAACTCTCCATGAAACCGCTGATGCTACTGGTTCACAAGGCTGTGAGGAATAACTTCTGCTCAGGACAGAATATAAAAATCTGGGCCTCAAGGAAAAAAGGGTGGCATCAGAGTCTTTTCAAGTCCTTGTAGCTAAAATTGATCTTGTGAAAAATGAAACAAAACAAACCACAACAAAAGAAAGCCAAACCAATCCCCCACCCCAAAGGAAGAAAAAAGAAATTAAGGAGAAACCCATCCACCCACCCACCCACCCATCCACCCTGATCCTTCTAGCAGAGTACCGCAGCTGGAAGCCAGCTCTGAATGACAAACAAAAATGGAGGCCAGACCCAACTGTCCTGAGGCAGCTATTGTTGAACTCCAGAACCTAGACTCTCTCTGGATTAACCAGCATTTCTCATTTTCCCCAAAAGGAAACTAATACCAGATGTCCACTAGACCCTAAGAGATCCCCACCAATCAGATTTATGTCAAGTCTCAGTAAATACCCTGATCAAATAAATAGGAGATTTCGAATTTCAAGAACTATTGCATTCCACCTCACCCCTCCCTTAGATTTTTAGGTTTATATCCATTGTTTGGGTCACCACTGTATACAGCTGGGTTGTTGGTTTACTAGCAAGAAGATTGGCTTCGTTTCCAGTATGCAATCCAAAATGCAGAACTGAGTCACTGAGTGGCAGGGCCAGAACCCCATTTTCCTCACGTGAAGCAACTCAGTAAGATGGC
The DNA here is from genome assembly GCA_004027555.1 of Craseonycteris thonglongyai. Lineage (NCBI taxonomy): Eukaryota > Metazoa > Chordata > Mammalia > Chiroptera > Craseonycteridae > Craseonycteris > Craseonycteris thonglongyai. Next base: position 6,270 of record PVKE010011540.1, read on the forward strand.
GGTGTAGTAAAGCATTTTCTCACACACCTCCGGCACTGATGGAACAGTCTCCAAAGGAAGGCGTGAAAGGACAGCAGGTTGTAGTTGGGGGTTCCTTCCTTCCCATACCTTTAGAGTGCTATTTTTCAGCACAGATAATAGCATTAGTACCTCCCACAGGGGAGGAGAAGAGGGAAGGTAAAAGACATAATAAATGCTTACACTATGCAAAACTTTCAAAGGAGGGGAAAAAGAGGAAACAGATTAAAGAATTTCCAACACACAGGATTTTTTAAAAACAATTACATTTCAAACCATTTTGTATGGGATAAAGAAAAAAAAACGTTTTCATAGTAAATCCAACCAAAATTTAGTTTTAAAAAAGTTACAAATTTATCACGTCAATTTAAACAAACTGGGAGAAAACTTGAGATTGTCAGCATAGCTGTCTGGCTGTGGAAAGCATTCCCAGTGAATAAACATTACCTTACCTGAACTCTTGGCGAGAGATTCTGCCCAGCTTGACTCTCTCATTCTGACCGCAGAACACAGCCAATCCTGAAAATTCTAAAGAACAGCTTCTGTCACTGGTTCCACTACAGAGAGACTCCCCCCAAATCCAGATTCTGACAGCACCAAGCAAGCTGCAGCTGGAGAGAGGTCGGAAGGGTGGAAAACTTACCTCTCTAGAGGTTTTTCACTGTCCTTTCCCCAAAAGGCCTTTGAGCAGAGTTAGCATTCACCAAGAGATAGCACTGCAGGAGGGAGCTTTCTCTTGCAGATCTGAAGGGCGGATGCTAATTCTTTACACACAAATCACAGGCCAGGCTTGGTCTTTTAAAACTGTTTTAATCCAAGGCCATAAATCATCTCTGTAAGTTTAGCAATTTGGCCCTGATCTTAGGTCAGGGCCATACCCAGTCTAGCATTCCATTAATGTTATGGTGACCCTTGGACACCCAGTACGAAGTGCTGGTCCACTGGCATCACTGAAACCTTGGATCATCTTGATCCTACATGTCCAGCCTTGGCTGGCCAGCAGTTAAAAATTAAAACACACACACAATAACTTGATTGTGCTTCCTTTGTTCTGCATATGGCTACCAAGGTTCAGTGAGGTTTGAGGGGGAGATAAGAAATATGCCATATTTGGGAGCGGGTTCTGTAATAACAGACTAAGCAGGTTTTAAAGTCATGCCATAATCGTAAATGTGCAAAAATCTAAAAGGGGTGTTCCTCAAAAAGATTTAAATCCACAGAGAGAAAATGTGCTCATTGCTGGTACTAATCTCAAAACCAGCCTGGTTCTTCAATTTCCAATTGAAATTTATTAAAATTGGAGCTCCAAAAAATTGCTTACAATTTTAAATCCTTTTATTAATTGGAGAGACTATGGATAAGACCAATGATTTCTTGAGTGTTCTAGGATGAAATCTCATGAACTAATAATACAGGCCTTAGGGTGCTCTTTAGAGAAGGGAAAGCATGCTGCTATTTTCCTATTAAAGGAAGACTCTCAGCTTTCCCTGACATTTACAAGAATTAACCAAAGATTAGTATTCCACTGAGCTGTGCCTTAAAAGAAAGATTAAGGAATATACAGATGTTCAAGGGAGTCCCTATAAGGTCTCCAAAGTGAACATGCATAGGTAATTTTTTTCCCAAGTAAAAAAATTAAGATCTCAACAATCTGTGGAATTTTTTTTTTTTTTTTTTGGATGGTGGCGGGGAGCAATGAAGTTCTAGCACTGGCCAAATGGAACCAAGAAGGCCTGTATAGTGTGCTACCCAGTTCAAATAATTCTATGAAAGATCAGAGCAGCTACCAGCCCTGTAGTGAAACAATGACAGAAGCTCTTCTTGGGGGAAGCTGGCCCTACGGAAACGTTTGCCATTTTGGTCAACAACACAATATTCAGTTACATGGTCCCTCTTACTTCAAACTTACACAAAAATGTGTTAGTTGGTCAATTAATGTAGAAACCCAGTACCAAAACAGTAGTGTTCTCTGCTTCAGAAAAAGAGATCAAAATGTTTAAAAAGGCAACAAACATTAAAAAAAAAAAAAAAAAAAAAATGCCAACAGAAAAATGACAAATTAGTTTTACCTAATCACCATGCATCTTAGGCACATACTTACCAAAACCATGAACCTCCAGCTTACCCACACACGGAAAATGCACAGTATAGTAGCACTACTTCTCCGATGCCTCAAGGCAAATATGTAGAGAATAGATTTAATCAAAGTCTCAAGTGTAAGGCAGCACAGCTGGTGTAAGAAACAGGTGTCCAGAAAACAGTGTGAACATCATTCTTACTCTGCTTAAGCACACACTATGAAAAATCCATGGCTGCCACCCCAACACTTGCCACACAGTTTACACTATTAACCAAACTTATGGACTGCAGGTTACACTCTAAAAACCTCAATAGTCCTCTAGTTTCTTCAGCACTCATTTGCTACAGAACTGTCAAACATATGACAACTCAGCCACCAGGCATCTGGTGAGTCACGGCATTAGCTCAACAGCCTATGTCCCACGAGGCTGCTCTCGCTCACTCACAGCACTGAGAGACAGACACACTTCCCTGAAGCAGCACTGTCATTTCACATCACCACACAGCAAAGGAGCACAGTCCTATGAAGAGTCAGAATCATTCACTTTCACCCCCACCCTAGAAAAGCAAGTCGGTTCCATTTCTTCCCTGACAATGCAGCCCCCTCGTCCTTCTAGCTTTCTGACAAGCCAGCATTCACTCCAAGATTAACTGTTTCCTTTCAACAGACCTGAAGGCGTCTCTAAAGCTGCTAAGTAGCCCAAAGGTGAGCAAAACCCCTGCAACAGAACAAGAGTGTTAAGTGCTGGCCATGGCCGGGCCCCTGGAGACTGTCAGAAAGGATGGTTAGAACTTACTGGTCCACTGAAGCCAGCCACCTGCGTGATCATCAGGCACACGACGGAGAGGATGAGCCTGGTACGGCAGAAGGTCCACACAACCCTTCGGAGGGAAGCAGCATCTGGCCCAACTTCATTCAGCTCTTCTTGCCACAGTCTCTCTAGTCTTAACAAGGGCACATGTCCTCCGTTACACATCTCCTCAGGGAATACACACACCGTAGCCTCCCTCCTGACGTCACTTTTTATCTCCAGACTTTGATACCACTCACACACAACTTTCCTTTAAAATTAGGTACATAGTTCTCACCTCCCAGAAAGAAAAAAAAAAAAAAACCAAAACCTTTTCGGGTGACTACATATTTACCCTGCATAGGGAGCCTCTCAGGATACAGAAAATGATGAGAACAAAAGTCTTTCCTTCCACCCAGAAAGATTACCCCTGAATAGAATTGGTCTGTGGATAAGAACTTCCTTTCTCAAGGGTCCCCAACCCTTTCTGAAGGATCCTGTGGTAAAATGTAAAGTCGTAAACTAGATTTTATTCATGACAATCAGCTACCACAAAAATGTATTCTGTCACAAGGCAGCAACATAATCTCCCTGCAGACTCAGGAAGAGAAGCGGGGCTGAGAGAGAGAGAGAAAGCCCGTGGTTAAAACAGGAATAAGGTGAAATAAGAGATAAAACAGAAGAGCAAAGAGAAAGTCATCCCCAGGCTACCCTCCCTCCATTAGCTAGCTCAGCTCCTAAAAGAACACAGAGGTGAGGACCTCACACTGCTGGGCCCACACTCCTAGCTCAGGCCCTACGCATCCAGTATGTGGGAGACCAGGGTGGACCAGAGACGCCTACCTTCTGCAGTTCATGTCAGAAGACTCGTACTTGGACAAAGACCACACGTCCTCCATTGACAGCTCCCTCTTCTTGTGGGCCAGGCGGGCCAGGGGAGAAAGCCAAGAAAAAGTCATACAGGAAAAGAGCCCTGCATTGTCCACTGGGTGCTGGTGTCTAAGAGAAAACCCAAAGCACAAAACTGTCAACACACACGGAGAGGCCAGTCGGCATTTATAATACTGTTTAGTAAATATAGCTCCTGACTTAAAAACAATAAATAAATAAATAACAGGGCTCCCCAAATGGTCTCATCTTAGCCTAAATTTTCCAAGCTGCTTTTGGTGCTTCACCGAGAAGCCATCAACCAGCAGAGCTTGGAAGCAGTCCGAATGGGCTTACTTGGAAGTGGTCCGAATGGGCTTCAGAGCACTTAAGCTATGATGGTACTTTCCCTTGGGATGTTCCTCGTCCAGGATTCTGAGCTGAGAATGCATAGAGACATCCAGGGAAAGGCCCTCAGCTCGGGCAGCTGTTTCCAAGGCATCTTGGCATTCCAACTGTTTCAAACGATAGCAAGATAAGGTCAAGCACAGTTAGTGAGTAGCATAAAACAGACAGGAGCAAGTCTACCTGATGTTTTAACTCGAACTGCAAGCTGGATTTATCTTAACTGTGAAATCCCAAGCGTCAGGGGGTTAAGCACTAATTTGTATGATATGAACTCACTAAGGAACATTAAAAGTTACTTAAAACTCTAAACTAATAGATGTTATTTACTTTTTATGTTTTGAGCACTTTCAGGTTCAGAAAAATTGAGCAGAAAGTACAGATTGCCCAGGTACATCACCGCCTCCTCTCCATCCATTTCCCATTATTATAGGTTGGTACAAATGTACTGCAGTTTTTGCATTGTTGAAATTTGATATTAGAATGCATTCTTAAATAAATGTGGTTATATCATACATAATTTTAATGCACATTTCTCGGTTTGTTTTTTTATGCTAATGACTTATTACTTGCTATTTGTTTTATAGTTATTTTAGATTATGAAAATGATGTTAGACAAAAAAGCAAATTTAAGTTCAAAATGGGTCATAAAGCAGTGGAGACAACTCGCAACACCAAAAATGCATTTGGCCTAGGAACTGCTAACGAACATACAGTGCAGTGGTGGTTCAAGAAGTTTTGTAAAGGAGATGAGAGCCTTGAAGATGAGAAGCATAGTGGCTGGCCATTGGAAGTTGACAATGACCAACTGAGAGCAATCAGCAAAGCTGAACCTCTTACAACTACATAAGTTGCCTAAGAACTCAGCATCAACTGTTCTATGGTCATTCAGCATTTGAAGCAAATTAGGAAGGTGAAAAAGCTCGATAAGTGGGTGCCTCATGAGCTGACTACAAATACAAAAAATTGTGGTTTTGGAAGTATTGTCTTCTCGTATTTTATGCAACAACAATGAACCATTTCTTGACTGGATTGTGATGTGTGACGAAAAGTGGATTTTATATGACAACTGGCAATGACCAGCTCAGTGATTGGACTGAGAAGATGCTCCAAAGCACTTTTCAAAGCCAAACTTGCACCAAAAAGAGGTCATGGTCACTATTTGGTAGCCTGCTGCCAGTCTGACCCACTACAGTTTGCTGAATCCCAGCAAAACCATTACATCTGAGAAGTATGCTCAGCAATTTGATGAAATGCACCAAAAATGCAACACCTGCAGCCCTCATTGGTCAACAGAAAGGGACCAATTCTTCTCCACGACAATACCTGACCGCACATTACACAACCAATACTTCAAAAGTTAAACGGATTGGGCTACAAAGTTTTGCCTCATTTGCCATATTTACCTGACCTCTCCTCAGCCAACCGACTATCACTTCTTCAAGCATCTCAACAAGTTTTTGCTGGGAAAACACTTCCACAACCAGCAGGATGTAGAAAACACGTTCTAAGAGTTTGTTGAACCCCGAAGCACGGGTTTTTACACTACAGAAATACACAAACTAATTTCTCATTGGCAAAAATATGTTGGTTGTAATGATTCCTATTTTGATTAATAAAGATGTGTTTGACAGTCAATAGTTTAGTGGTTACCTGAGCATATGGGGGGAGGGAGGTGGTGAAAGAGGGAGGGGCATCAAATACATGGTGATGGAAGGCGAACTGACTCTGGCTATTGAGCACACAATGCAACACATGTGATGTATTACTGTACACCTGGAACCTATTTAATTTTTATTAACCAATGTCACCCCAATAAATGTAACTATAAAAAAAATCACTGACTTGACAAAACAGTGCTTGAGCCTAGTTATAATGATTTGTTAATAAAATTCAGTCTAAAACTATAATTACTTTGAAAGATTTATTTTTTATTGTTTTTGACAGAGAGAGAGAGAGAAAGAGAGAGGTACAGAGACAGAGAGAAGGGGGAAGGCCCAGAATAGTCTCCATAGTTGCACATCATCAGCTTTTTCACATAGTTTTATTCCACAGGTGGGCATGGGCTGCACAGGGCAGGAACTGGGCTGGGGTCTCACCCTGGTGAGAACCGAACTGGGGGCATTCCCCAGTTCAGCATATGGATCCGCACGGGCCAGGGCTGGGATTCGATCCTCGGTCCCCAGGGCTGCCAAGTGAGCGCTTAACCCACTGAGCTATCCCGGCTTCCCCATAAAAACTATAATTACTTTTGCACTAACCTAGTATCACCTTGCATTAGTGTGGTAACATGCACTACTGATATATTACTATTAAAGTCCATAGTTTACATTTATTTTTTATAAGATTTATTTTATTGTCTTTGACAGAAACAGAGACAGAAAGAAGGGGGAGGGCCCAGAGCAGTCTCCATAATTGTATGTCATCAGTTTTCAACATGGTTTCATTCCACACAGGTGGATAGGAGTTGCGTAGGGTGGGAACTGGGCTGGGGGCCTCCTGCATGGGAGGCATGCCCACTTGAGCGAGGGGCCAAACCAGGGGGCGGAAGGTGGGAGGCAAGAACTGAACTGGGGGCCTCCTGCATGGGAAGAACACCCTAGTTCAGCATATGGGTCTGCCGGGGCCAGGATGCAATCCTTGGTCCCCAGGGCTGCAAGGCGAGCGTTTAACCCGCTGAGCCATCCCAGCTTCCCCAATAGTTTACATTTAGAATTCACTCTTTGTGTTATACATTCCAAAATTTATCTTTTATCACCAAAATGTTTTATCTTTAATTTTCCAATGTGGACTGAGAGTCAATTACTTCACAACTAACTCTAAATTCTTTTGCCAGTTTTCTATGACAAAAATTCAAGATCACCCCCAATTAAATAGCCCTGTCATGCAGACAGAGCCAGGATGTACATATGCCTCCTGTCTTTCTTGTCAGCAACAGGGCTCTCAACCAGGCTGCATAGCTAAAGAGCTCCAATATCCAGATTTCTGCAGCATGAAGTAGAGGGTCTCATGAGTTGAAATACAAAGATATACATACTTGCTATAAAGCTTGTAAGTACCAATTAACCAGGTTAACAAAGTGCATATAATCCAATGTCTGACTATAGAAGAGGAGGGTGGGCCAAGAACCAGGACACATCTATTCCCATTTACTCTACAAGTAACTCAACGTGTGTGCCTTCCGGTTGCAGAAGCATTATTTTCCTCAAGATCATAAAAGTACATCAAAACTTTTCTCACATTATCGTAAAGATTTCCTGCAATTATTGTGAAATAGAAAAGATCCCCAATTCAAGAAAGAGTTAAGAGCTGCCGTACCTACTACACTGTGCCTTATACAAAGTAGAGTCTCTATTGTTACACACCACCTCTTTAACACACAGAACAGAGGCAATTTGAATACTAGCAAAACTGAAAGGACAGAAATCACGAATGGGGTCACAGGCGTGCAAGTTTAGGTGGATCTCTTCTCAAATCCGATAGCGTTAGTTCACAGTACAGTTACAGCTAGGCATTGCTGCTTAGTATTGGGGAACTGGGAATTACATTTCTTTCCTTCTGTCAAAGGCAGGGCAGACCAACACAGTAACAACACAATGATAAATGAGTCACTATCAAGAAAAGAATTTACTCATACAAAGTCCTTAGGTATAAGGTGAACACTTATCTAGTGCTTAGGAACCTAATGAACTAAATAAGAGCTGCTGAGATTCAAGTGCATGGCAAAGATGTTTTGTTTTTTAACCTTCAGGCTGCCTGTAACTGCAAGGGAAGAAAAGAAAACCACTGAGTTGATAAAGGAGAAAGTTACACTAAAAATACAAGCATATCTACAAGGAAGTAGAAACTGGAATATGAACCGAATAGGCACAGAATATTACAAGGAACAGCCTTATTTGGATATCCAAAGCTTCAGAAGATGACAAAAAATTAAACTAATACCATTTCAAGTGCACACTGGATACCTGCCAAAATGCTGGGCCATAAAGCAAACCTAAACAGATTTCAAAAGACTGACATACAGTGTATGGTCTCTGACCACTCTGGAATTTAATTAGAACTCAGTAACAAAGATAACAAGAAAATTTTCCAAATATTCAGAAATTATGCAACACAATTCTAAATAATACAAATTAAAGAAGACATCTAATGGAAAATATTCTGAGCTAACTGGTAAAAAATTATAACACCATCAAAATTTGTGGGATATAGCTGAAGCAGAGCAAATTAGTGCCTAGCTAGGGCTTGCCAAAATTTTCTATAATGGGCTGGATAGTAAATGTTTTAGGCTTTGTGAGCCAAGAGATAAAATCAAGGATATTATGTAGGTACTTATATTACAAAAGAAAATAAATGTCCACAAAATGTTTACTGACAAAATTCAAAATATAGTAATAATAACTGAGATCATTCTTTTGGTAATATAGGTCTAAGAATAATTCCATTCTTTTACAGGGAAATAACATTTCACTTAATTGAGGTTTAAAATGGTTTTCCCTTTCATCAAAATCAATTTCAAATCTTCATCTGTTAATACTGATTTATAATGAGATTTTGCAATTTCATCTTTGAAAATATCTTTTCAAACAGAGAGGTACTGCCAAAGCAATCCACGAGTACATGACTTTGGTAATATATCCCTCTCAGAAAGCATTATAGAATTCTATTAGATTTTTCTTTTGACATTTGCCTTTATCATGATATTGCTTTGCAGATTAATCACTTCCAATTGAAAGTTGAGTGGAAGTTACTGAATGGCTCAATTAAATGGATTTTTTTTTATTGTGGCAAAATATATATAGCACAAAATTAACCATTTTTACCATTTTTAAATGTACAATTCAGGGGCATTAAGTATATCACAATGTGTGCAATCATCATCATTATCTATTATATTTCCAAAATGAATGAATCTTAAAACATGGAAATATTCCTTTGTATGTCATTGAAAAACACTGCTAGAACTGTAATTTTTTTTTAATTTTTATTGTTTTTGACAGACAGAGAAAGACAGAGACAGAGAGAAGGGGAGGACCCAAAGCAGTCTCCATAGTGGTAGGTCATCAGTTTTCAATATGGTTTTGTTCCACACAGGTGGATGGGGGCTGCACAGGGCAGGAGCTGGGCTGGCGGCCTCCCACATGGGAGGCACATTCCCTCAAGCCAGGGGCCGAACCAGGGGGCAAGAACTGAACTGGGGGCCTCCTGCATGGGAAGCACATCCCAGTTCAGCATATGGGTCCACATGGTCCAGGGCCGGGATTTGATCCTCAGTCCCCAGGGCTGCAAAGTGAGTACTTAACCCACTGGGCCATCCCAGGTTTCCTAGAACTGTAATCACTATATATATATCAGACATATCCACTACAAATTTACATAGAAATGGAGATTTCACTTCTTGTTTTAACTTTCAACAGTACTAGAAGTATAAAAGGTAGCTTGGTATTATTTATAATTCGAACACTAGCTATCATAGAAATTACTTTATCACAGTATCATTTTACCGTATTTTCCGGCGTATAAGACGACCGGGCGTATAAGACGACCCCCTAATTTTACAGAACTGTAAAATTAGGGGGTCGTCTTATACGCCCGGTCGTCTTATACGCCGGAAAATACGGTACATTCCCACTAGAAATGTGTGGGAGAATCAGTTTACATTCGCACTAGAAATGTGTGTGGCTTGGTATCTCATAATGATTTTAATTTGCTCTACCCTAATGGTTAATGATGGTTAACATCTATCTTTTCCTGTGCTTATTTGCCACGTATGCATCCTTTTTGGTGAAGTGTTTAAAAGTCTTTTGCCTATTTTCTTTTTTTTTTTTTCTTGCCTATTTTCTAAGTGGATTGTTTGTTTAGTGTTGAGTTTAGAGAATTTTTCTCTATTACCAATTCAAGTCCTTCCTTTCTTTGTCAGGTGATTTGCAAATACGTTCTCCTATTTTATGGCACATATTTATCTTAATAGGGGTACGCACAGAGCAAAAGTTCCGATTAAGTTTAATTTATTGATTATTTTCTTTTATGTATAGTGCTTTTAGTGTCGTGTCTAAAACCTATTCATCTAATCCAGGTATGTCAAACCTGTGGCCCAGGCCAGCTTTGAATGAGGCTCAACACAAATTCTTTTTTTTTTAAAGGTTTATTTATTTATTTATTTATTATTGTTTTTGACAGAGATACAGTCAGAGACAGAGAGAAGGGGGAGGGCCCAGAACAGTCTCCATAGTTGCACATCATTGGTTTTTCCACGTAGTTTCATTCCACAAGTGGACGCGGGGCTGCACAGGGCAGGAACTGGGCCCGGGTCTCGCACCGGTGAGAACTGAACTGGGGGCACTCCCCAGTTCAGCATATGGGTCCGCACAGGCCGGGGCTGGGATTCGATCCTCGGTCCCAGGGTCTGCAAAGTGAGTGCCTAACCTACTGAGCCATCCCGGATTCCCCTCAACACAAATTCTCAAAACATTATGAGATGTTTTTGCAACTTTTTTTTTTTTTTTTTTTTTTTTAAGTTCATCAGCTACTGCTAGTGTTAGTGTATTTTATGTGTGGTCCAAGACAATTCTTCCAATGTGGCTCAGGGAAGCCAAAAGTTTGGACAGTGCTGACTTATCCTAGGTCATGAATATTTTCTACTATTTTCTTCTAAAAGTTTTATAGGGAAGCCAGGATGACTCAGTGGGTTGAGTGCTCACTTTGCAGCCCCGGGGACCAAGGATCGAATCCTGGCCCCGGCCCGTGCAGACCCATATGCTGAACTGGGGAGTTCCCCCGGTTCGGTTCTCTCTGTCTCTGTATCTCTGTATCTCTCTCTTTCTCTCTCTCTCTCTCTCTCTCTCTCTCTCTCTGTCAAAAACAATTTAAAAAAAAGATAAAAGTTTTATAGCTTTACATTTAGATCTATGATTCACCTTGAGTTCATTTTTGTATAAGGTATAAGATTAAGGTAAAGTTTTTCCCTGCAGGTGTCCAATTGTTACACCATTTGTTGAAGACTACCAATTCCCCATTAAAATGCCTTTGTACTTATGTTAAAGTCAGTTGGTCAGACTTGTGTGGGTCTATTTCTGAACTCTATTCCACAGATCTACTTGTCTATCTTTCCACTAATACTAACTTGATTAGTACAGTTATATAATGCCTTAAAATAGGGGTGTATGTATCTCCAACTTTATCCATCCTTTTCAAATTGTTTTAGCTATCCTAGTTCTTCTGCCTTTCCAGGAGAACTAAGTTTAGTAGTTACAGAGACTTTTATAAACATCTTTTGACATTACAGCACCAGAAAAGGAAAACTTGGTATGCCATCAATTTGTACTCTTACATGAGAATGGCACAGTAGTAACATTAAGAGGAAACTAAAATCTTCACATCTTCATTCATTCTTTCACCAAATCACTTATAGAGTGCCCATATGCAAGACTGTTCCAGATGCTGGGAATAAGAATATGCCAATTTCTATGTGTACAGTACACTAATTATATTCATTTCCAAAGTGTCTAATTATAGTTTTCATCAAAACCTATGAACAAAAAAGTGAACAGACTTAACAACAACAAAATCCTTTTATTGCATGAATAATGTTCCTGTGACTCTATACAAAATGATGTCATGCTTCCTCTTGGGAAGTAAGTCACTTCCTGTATTGAAGAATGCCAGATTCAAACGCTCTTCAAATAAGAGTTGACAAGCAAGGTTTCATTCCCCCAGGCATATCATGAGTACTTTACCAGTATGATTAAATATCTGTAAAATAATAGAGACTGAGGGCTTTTGTACTGTTTTTTATTTTAGAACAAGGCACTCAGTATAATTTTATCCCGATAAAGGCAAACCCCATAAAAGTGGTTGAAACAGCACTAATCCTAAAATTCTCATATAATAAAACATGGAGTAGAAATCCCTTCAGTAAGGGTATGGAGAAGTTTCTACTGTTGATCTAAGAAAACAAAAAATTGCCACTCTAAGCAACCTACTTTCCAAGTCATATCCCATTCTTCCCTAATCTACTTCTCAAACCGTTAATTTTCTTGTCATATCTTACTCACTGCCTAGGTGAGAACAATGAAAGATCTAATGGAGGTAATAGGATCTGTGCAGGATCCTCTGTTTCGAAGGAAACAGTGCCACTCCGTATCTGCACATAGCTCCTTCAGAGATATAACAGCTCTCTTAAGACAGAAAGCTACAGGTATTTAGCTGTTGGCAAGAACTTACCAAAATAACATTATCAAGAAAGTCAAGAGAAAAAAAAAAAAGAAAGAAAGAAAAAAAATCAAGAGAAAATCCTCTTACACTAATAAAATTATTTTCTCTATGGTCTTAAAGTATTAATGACCCCATAGGCAGAATTTTCGCATAGTTGAAGGCCACTGTGCCATACAGTGACCTTGAACATGGATTTTAGAAGACAGACATGCATGCTGATTCTACCATCAACCTTCACCTTACTCATGTTCACAATGGTGCACCTACCACATAGTGTTGAGAGGAATCAATGGGAATGAAAAGTGCTTATTAGCAAAGTATGGGGTATATAATAAACATTTCATATGTGTAAACTATATTACCCTAATTTGTCCATCTGATAAACTCTATAGCCTATCTCAACTATTTCTTCTTTCCTTTAGCTCTCCCTTCCTCTTATGTATTCCCTGCACTTACACCACTGCAGCGAGATGCTTTCTGAAGGCTCCCAGAGGGCAGGCTATCTTACTTCGGTCTGCATCCCTGGCCTCTAGCACAAAGCTTGGCACCTATTATTAAAATGACAACTAAAATATCTTCATGCTGCCTCATTATCTACAATATTATTACTTAATGCTGCATGATTCACCACTGACGTCTTAACCATCCCACTTCTGTTTAGATTATCCACTGTTTTGCTTATTGCTAATAGTATAATAAACAATTATCATTTATTTTTCTTTTTGGATTATTTAGGATAAATTCCATCAGTGGAATTACAGGATTAAAGAGTGTAACTCCTAGCAATTAGACATCTACTTAGTTTGCTCAATTCACCTTATTATAGAATATGCATGGCAGTAATATTGCAAAAGAGAAATGCTATTAGCTTTAGTCCATTCAGTTCTATTTTGTTGACCTAAGGCTGCCTCCATTGTATCTACTCTGAGACAGAAGCAAGAAATAGAGGAAGCTAAAGCAAACTTGCTTCTTTACAGTCAGATCTCATGACTAGCATGTATCTGTAAAGGCAAACTTCTTACTCAAAGGTGACAGGAATATTTGTGTAAATCAATTATAACAAACCAACATGGCATTCACTATATGCCAGGCATTGTTTTAAATGTTTTACAGATACAGCCTCATTTAATCCTCATAACAACCCTATGAGGCAGGTACTATTATTTTCCCCATCTTGCAGCTGAGGAAACTGAAGCACATAGATGTTAAATAGCAGCAGGGATTTAAATCCAGGCTCCAGGGGAAGCCATGATGGCTCAGTGGGTTAAGCGCTCACTTGGCAGCCCCGGGGACCAAGGATCGAATCCTGGCCCCGGCCTGTGCAGACCCATATGCTGAACTGGGGAGTGCCCCCAGTTCAGTTCTCACCAGGGTGAGACCCTGGCCCAGTTCCTGCCCTGTGCAGCCCCGTGCCCACCTGTGGAATGAAACTAGGTGGAAAAACCAATGATGTGCAACTATGGAGACTGTTCTGGGCCCTCTCCCTTCTCTCTGTCTCTGTCTCTCTCTCTGTCAAAAACAATAAAAATAAATCTTTAAATCTAGGCTCCAGAGCTAAGGCTCCTAATCACCATGTTAGGTGCCTTTAAAAAAAAAATACAAACAAACAAAAACAAGCAAATCATCACTGTACAATGATACTAAAACTATGGCCCTCTGACTATCCTAACTAAACTATTTATAAGTAAGTGGTAGTTACCAAAGTCAAAATCACAAGTGCATAATTATAATAAAACACTAGAATGTAAATAAACTATTTTACTTAATTGCAAAAATGCACTTTCTGATTGTTTTTAACCAAAAGATGAGCAGATGCTAAAAGATACATTATAGGCTGATATTTAAACATAAAATAAAAGCATCTTTTTACTACCCTGCTAGCAACTACACAGATGTCTCATACTCATAATTGGTTGGATGCCTAATTTCTCTTCCATTCTAGGCTTCCTAAAAAAGCTTACCTGGAAAAGCATGCCAGAAACAATGTATGTCTGTTAAAAGGTAAAAATAAAATTATCCTACCACATTAACATTCTGCAAAGTGAGTTATCAATATTCTAAGGTTGAATAGATTAAAAATGGAAGTGAACCAAGAGAAAAGATTTAATATCTTCAAGTTATAAGGGCTTACTATGTAGGAAGGCATAAGTAACATAATAAGGTAGGGAAAAGTGAGTCAGTGAAAATTTTGGGGACTAATATATACCAGCTTAGAGATTAACTAATTGATAATCAGGTTTCACATTGCACATTACTCCATCTGGAACCCACCCAAAAAGTTACATAAAAATGATAAAATAAATAGGTGAGAGAAAATTAAATGGCATATTTAGTACAGCTATGGAAGGGAGATCACCTCACCTCCATTTTTCCCCAAAGCCAGAAACTATTAAAGGTGAGATAGATGGATTTAAATATGAAAAGGAAAACTTTTTGCATAATGAAACTAGCACTAAGGGAAAGAGAAATAAAGCTAAGGAAGTAACCAGAGAACTAATACACATATTTTGAACAGCCACCTTTTCTGAAAAAGACATGATTTTATAATCCCTCATTCAACAAGGGACCTACAGACCAGGCGCTGCTCTCTGGTGTGGGGGATGCAGGTGTGAACAAACAGACCCTGCACCTCAAAAGTCACTGTCTCCATGCTGGTTACATTCTGATATTTATAAAAGTTCAAAATCCAGAATCTACTAAATTGGCTCAAAAGATTTTATATCTCAACCTCTTAATTCAATGTCACCAACCAAGAAATAGAAATTAAATTTAAAAATACAAGCTTAATAAAAATAAAGATAAACTCCAATAAGAGGAGAGAAATGTTAAGGCAAACATGCATTGTTTTTAACACTGAGCTAATTTTTAATATGTCACTAGCAGGTACTCAGGAGAGCAAGCTGGCAATACAAACCATTTACATAATCTTTGTCTATATAACTCTACTGTATGCAGGAAAACTTCCTACAGACAAAAATCATTTAAATCCAGTGGTTTACTGGAAACTTTATAAATGCCTAATTGCCTAAACTGCAATTAATCTGCATGCTAGCTCAGTGCTGTCCAACAGAGAAATACAATGCAAGTCACAAATGTCATTTAAACTTTCCACATTAAGAAAGAAGACACAGGTGAAATTAATTTTAATATTTAACCCAATATATATATCTTATCTTTTAAACAGGCAACCAATAAAAATTATTAATGAGCTATTTTACATTCTTTTTTTTGTGCTAAGTCTGTCTGGCTACACAATAGGGTCCCCAGGGGAAATCCGCTATTTTATATATAGCACATTTCAATCTGGACTGGCCACACTTCAAATGCTCCACAGCTACATGTGGCTTGTGGCTACAGTACTGGACAGTGTAGACCGGTAACTCTCAAATGAGGGTGATTTTGCTTGCCCAGGGGACATTCGGCAATGTTTACAGACATTTTTGACTGTCACAACTGGAGCGATGCTAAGGGCATCTAGTGGGTAGAAGCCAGGTCTGCTGCTGAACATCCCACCATGCACAGGACAGCGACCCCTGCAACAAAGAAGTAGCTGGCTCCAAATGTTAGTCACGTCAAGGTAGCCCTAAATATCTAAACAGCTAACATGGTACTTGATATACACCAACCTAGAAGAATGTAGTTTATGAGGCCCATTTTGTACATAATGATGCTTTAAATCCTTCTTAGAACTAACTTTAAAGCCTCTCCTGAGATAGGATAAAAAGCGCCCATTACTCTTTCTTCCTCTAAGAGGCACTGCAAATGAAAAGGCTCTCTTCCCATTGCCAGATGACACAGCCAGAGAGAGGCGTCCACAGCAGCTGATTCTTTCCAATGGGAAAAATACTGCTTGACCCAGGAGTTGAGAAACATTAAACAAGGAAATGCTACTGCTGTTTATATTTTCCCAAGGACTATATGACTAGGAGACACTGAGCATTTTTTTCCTACCAAGGCTATGCAGACAGGGCAGGGGTGGGGACCCTGGGGAGATGAAAGGGGACAATGAAATTCAGGTCCTGCTACATTTTAACACGTTAAGCACCCAGGCTATTTTGTCTTGCTTACTGCTTGGCTCATTATATCAGATTTCACTGAAATGCTGGCGACCGGAGATCTGTTTAGGTTGCGTTAAGGCTGAATGTTTATATAAAAAATATATTTACTGTGTGAAAATTTATTATTTACCACAATTTGTACAATGTATTATTTTAGAAATGCTTTATATTCAATCAGTTGTCTGCAATTCTTGTTCCAGTGCAGAAAAAGATTTTTCTTTACCTGTGAACGTGAAAATATCAGTAGAAGAGGAGTGTGAAGGTGATTCTAGTGAAATTATTTTTCCTAAAAAACGGTGTAGAGTTGTTATTTTTTCATCATCAGATGAAGAGGATGAGAATATTGAAGAATGGCATGATCTGAGAGGTGATCAACCAAGGATTATACCTTTCACCTGTTGTAACATTTTGTAAAACGTGCAAAGGACAATTATTTTTATGTTTACCATGTTTCAATAAAACTCATTAAATATTTTTTTACTATTTTTTTTTTGTATTCGTGATATCATCTTGAAATTATTTAAAATGTATTAGTAGAATGTAATTTTTTAAATTTTATATCGTCAGTTAACATACAATACCGCAGCCTGCACAAAAAGTATACTGTCGGTCACCGGTGACTGATGCGGTCCGAACAGAAAGTTCAGTGTCAGTCACTGGTGACTGACATGGCGCTTAACATGTTAAACAAGGGTCAAGGAAACACGGTCACGTAGGTGCCCATCTGGCAAGGGAAATAGGAACATTCGATCCACAAGCAAACAGAGATGCTTGCGCAAGAGACTCCCTGCTCCATCCATGTGCACTAATACCTCACCCGGGGCTGTGATCACTAGTGCACCTGCCCCACTGCAGGGACACTGCTTATCTGGTTTGTCCCATCTGATTTTCACAGACTGCCAGGGAGGAGCCTGCTGACAGGGCAACCATGGGCCCCTGCATGGAGGCCTCTGGGACACAGTCCAGGGGCCAGAAATCATGCTCCTGATGAAACAATCCCTTCCTGACTGTAGGACAACAGCAGGGTAGCCTTCCTAAGCCCGGGCACTGGAGGCCTCCTCCAAGTTGTTTCTGAACGCTGAGATGGCAAGCATCGTCTGGCCACACAGGGGCGCCTCGCAGCTTCCAAAGGGGTTTAAAGGCTGCAACACTCCAGTCTGGCACGCCCCACAAGGAAAGCAGTCTCTGGGGCACCACCAAAATGGACACAGGCCCCAGATCCTACAGCATATCCTCCCTCTCCTCTCCTTAATTCACAAGATCTTAACACAAACACAGAATGGGCAGCCTCTTCTTCTAAAGCTTTCCAGACCAAGTAAAAGCTCTTTTGTACATGCCGTAGTCCCATAGCTACCTTTATGATAAACATCTAGAGAGACACATTTTTAAGGGGAACTGTTGTACAATCGTTTTCTCAAGAGACTCAAAATATGAAACATTAAATTAAAAGGAAATCACATTTTTCTTTTAAATTAAAGAAAAATTTTAAATCTGCTGTCCTCCTAAGACCAGTCGACATCAGGTTTTACCATCTTCCCTATCTCCAACAAGTTAAAGAAACCTACCGAGGACATTTACTCTCCCAATTCTCATCACGTCCTTACTCCAACAGGTTATTAACATAATCCTGACCATCTCAAGCTCTTCCCGTAAGAACCTGCAAATAGTGGCTAATTTAGTCAAGAGGGACAGCAAAATTCTAGACTGTAACCTTCATAGGGAGGAACTAGAATAGTGTAGAAGAAGCCTACTATTCAGTCAGGGGAGCTCCCTCCCGCTCAGCAGCTATGAATTAACTCATACATCTCATCTGTAACTATCTGTTCACTCATCTGTAACTATGCTGTGTTGCCACATGCTGAGGATCAGCTATTAATGAACCAATGGATATAAGTGCACATGGCCACCATGGTCAAACAGGTATTTTCCCACAGTTCATAATCTAGTATTACCCATAATCAGCAGAAATTTGAGATGTTTCATAAGCTAGTGTCCATGGAATTTATTCAAAGTTCGAATTATATTGTGTTGAGATAACCTTTCTTATTACAATGATAAGGCTTCAAAGATTGAAGTAAACATGAATCACAGGCGGGTAACCTAACAGGAAATACTTGGAGCCCCACTGGTTGAGAATGTTAGGCTTTTGCATTTGGCAAAATCGCTTCAAGAGTTTCAGGCTTTTGCTTAAAAAAAGAAAAAAAGTCCAAATGTAATTTATAAATTAAACTTCCTTCGGTGTCTAGTAGCATGTATGTGCCATGGTAAATGCTTATTTATCATAAGACATCAGCGGTTCCATCATTCGACCCCTGTATTGCACAGCAGGCTGGAACTGCTGACAATGGTGACAAGCAAACACAAAGGTGAAGATTTGGGCGTTTTAGCTATTTTTCTACTGTGAGAATACAACATGTAAGAAAACTAAGTGACTGCTAAATACCATATCTGCTTTGGTAAACAGAAATTTTCATCTGATATAACAGAGTTAAGTTGATTCTTTGAACAGTGAATTAAAAAAATAACCTTAAGTAATTTAAACATACTGGTATATAACATCTAATTATCGAAACAGAATAACTCTCTATAAAGAAAGTGGGGAGGGAAAGGAGAGACATGCTTAATTCTGCTAATTGGTGGACTTCAGAGCAGAAAATTAACTTCATGTTGTCTATAATTTTGATATTAACAGAATCAACCATTGCAAAGCCTTCTGGAGTCCCAGTCTCCTGTTCTGGCACTGAACTTTGGTTTTTTGTTTTGTTTTGTTTTTAAGATTTATTTTATTGTTTGACAGAAGGTTAGAGAGAGAGAGAAAGAGAAAGAGAGAGAGAAGCGGGGAGGACCCAGAGCAGTCTCCACAATTGTACATCATTAGTTATGAGACAGTTTCATTCCACACAGGTGGATGTGGGGCCATGTGGGGCAGGAACTGAACTGGGGGCAGTTCAGCATATGGGTTTACACAGGCTGGGGCCAGATTTGATCCCCAGACCTCACAATTGCAAGGCAAGTGCTCAACATGTTCAGCTATCCTGGCATCCCCTAACCTTTGTATTTTTGATTACCGTAAAAGAGAGGGAAAGAATGTTAAGACACAGGAATGCTGAGACAGCTCAGTGGTTGAGCACTTGCCTCGCAATCACAAAGTCCAGGGTTAGATTCCCAGCCCCAGCCCGTGCAAACCCATAACCCATGTGCTGAACTGCAGCGTGACTGGTAACCGCCAGGATGGCTCAGCAGCAAAGGTTCTCACCTCCCCTGAGGGAGGCCCCCCACAAGTGCACGATCCACTAAGCCATCCCAGCATCCTCTATCTTAACAAAATAAAGATTTAGGTATTTAAAACTGCTTAAAAAGCAGGAAGTTAACGCCAATACTTTTTCTTCCTTTTTAACAGAAAGCCCCTTTAACTCATGCCAACCAGCTATCTTTCTTTCCCTTAAGCAGCATTTCCTAGGAAAGCAGCAGCAGTCCTGCTGCAGATGGTGTAAAAGAGCTCAGGATCAAGGCCAGCCTCAGGAGACCCACGGCACTGTAGATTTCATCAAGCACGCACCAAAGCCACTTGGGCTCTGCACCAATAGCATCACTGTTGTCATGCTATTGGAGACCAACACCTGGCATCAGGCCAGACACTCGCATTATACCAGTACTGAACCCTACAAAGTTGTATGGATGTCTACAGGGAAAAGAACAAAAAAGCAGGTGTTCTTATTCATCCTGTCACTGACTGTCCAGAAAATCTGCTGAGTCACTGAGTACCAATCAAGAGAAGCATAATGCAGAGACTGCAAATACTAATCTCCTTCACTCTGCCCTCCTTCCTAACAGGGAGTAGACTCACAGGTAATACTGACTCTGAAAACACCAGGGCATAAACAAATTAACATACCTGTAGTCCCTAAAAATAAGCTTTCAGACTTAAATTTGCTAAAAGTATAGGATATCAGACAAAACTACTTTGTAATAACAATAGTTGTCTCTGGGTAGAGGGGTTAAGGGTGACTGATTTTTCTAGAATATTCTACAACTTGCACATTTTCTATAACGAGATCATAATTCTTATATAATACTATGTCTTAGAATCATAGTTTTTGATAATTAAGAGATTAGACCCATATCCTGATTTCTAGGATATAACTTCAGCTCACCAAAATATTTCAAGTCATTAATTATGAAAGCCCAACTGAGGTTAAAGAGTCAGCCGAACACAGAACTAAAGGAAACACTAAGTGAAGGTCGTTTGACTCTGAATACATGCTTCGTTACCTTACGTAGAGGAAGAATAGTCTAACGTGGAAGAAATAAAATTCCCCCAGTGGTTCACTCTTGAGTGAAGGATGGGGGGAGTGTGAACAGCCCCACTGGCACATGAACCTGAGTTGACTTTTGCTTATTTTCCATTCTTTCTCCTTTTCTAGATTAGGCATGCCAGTGAAAACCAAGTCACCCTTGGTTTTGGTCTAGGAGCAATTAAGAAAACAAACAACTACCACAATAAAAAGGCTTATGATGGATGCCAAGAGAGCGCAATAGTTGAGCACCTGCCTCCCAATTGTGAGGTCTAGGGTTCAATTCCCAGCCCTCGCCTGTGCAAACCCCATATGCTGAACTGCAACATAACTGATATTCTCCAGGATTGTGGTGAAGGTTCTCGCCTCCCATTCGGGAGGCCCCCAGTTCAATTCCCGCCCTGTGCAGCCCCACACCTACCTGTGTAGAATGAAACCATGTCACAACTAATGATGTAAAACTATGGAGACCGCTCTGGGCCCTCCCCACTTCTATCTCTCTGTCGCATTCTCTCTCTTACCTTCTCTCAAACAATAAAATCTAAAAAAAAAAAAAAGGCTTATGAAAGCATGAATTAGCTTTGTCTTGCTTTTGCTTAAATTTTAATTTGAAGCAACTGAAATCCGAACTCCTTGGCTAATTAATTATTCAAGAACACACATCATCTGAAACCTACTGACCTGTTCCTCTACATTTATGAGTTCACCCTTTATGCTTAAAGATGTCAGAATTTATTTATTTTTAAAGATTTATTGTTATTGCTTTTGACAGAGAGAGAGAGAGAGAGAGAGAGTGAAGATGTCAGAATTTAGTTGGTCCTATCCATAACTCCTTTTTTCTGCCAGGCATGTTCTTCCTTTCTCCAAATTCTCCCTATTTCTCAAATCTCCAATCAAATGCTACCTCCACTTGAAGACTTTCCTCATCTCAAAGACTGAATGAAGCACTCTCTCCTTATTAATTTCCACAGTACCTAAGTTATAGGAATCTATGTACACACGTGAGTTTAAGCTTCTACTGGAGGGCAGGCAGGTCCAGCATCAATTCATCTTTATTTGCATCAGACCACTTCATTCAGTGCTATACATGCATTTAGAGAGAGCTCAAATGTTTGCTGAATTTTAACAAATGAATGAAAATCACATCATAAACAAATAAACCAGGGCTCTGGGAGTTATGTGATCTACAGATGTAACATATATATATAGGTGCAATTGCAGTCAGATCTTGGTACTTGACTGCTTCGAAACTCGTTGAATTTGGTACTTGATGCATTTTGATACAAAAATTTTGTCCCAGTACTTGTTTCTTTGGCCCTCGTCATTTGTTTGGTACTCAATGCACAAACTAGAATCTGTTGGTGCCAGTGACCTGCTGCCCTGTCCAGCCCAAACAAGAGGTCATGAGATTGCTCAAGCCCTGTGCACATCCCCCTGAAGTCTTAGCTTCTGTGGTCATTTTGTGTATTTTTGGTTTGGGAACATGTAAATATTATTTACATTATTCCTTCTGGAAAAAATTTGTTTGGTGCTCATCATTTTTGTACTTGTCGCGCCTCCCGGAACCAATTAATGACGAGTACTGAGGTACTACTGCCATAGGAAAGGAGCTGTGCCTGGAAAACCAGGCCTCAGAAACAGTTAAGGAGTAGTCTTGACATAAAGCTTCATGTTTGTTGAAATAACGCCAGCCTAACACCAGCCAAGGATAGTACTTAGGCTCAACTATCAGCAACAGAAGACACCCCTATAAGCACCTCAGGATTAAAGGATGTCTGCTACACATCAAATTGTGTGTGGCCGCAAGCATTAACTTACTTGTTATAAACAAAGGGTTGGTGTGAAAATGCATTATGTTTACCTTCATTATCTCTAAGCGGATGTGATACAGATATTGGAAGATGTTACTGACTAGAGCAATTTTCTCAGAGTATTCCCACAGAAAGATTTGGCAACAATACCAAGAAATGGGCAAACTGTGCACTCTATAACTTGGCTTATAGCTTTGGGGAAAAAAAAATCACTGGCCTGTTTAAAATCAGAATTTGTGGGAATGCTAGGATGGTTCAGCATGTTGAGCACTTGCTTTGCAGCCCTGGGGTCCAAGAATCAAATCCCATCCATGCAGATCCATATGCTGAACCAGGGTGTGTGCACAGTTCAGTTCTTGCTGGGGCCCATACAGAAGGCCCCTGGCCCTGTTCCTGCCCTGTGAAGCCCTGTGCCCACCTATGGAGTAAAACTATATTGAAAACTGGTGAGGTGCAACTGTGGAAACTGCTCTAGGTCCCCCCCCCTTCTCTTTGTCTCTCTCTCTCTCTCTCTCTCTCTCTGTCTGTCTCTCTCTCTCTCTCTGTCAAAATAATAACAATAATAATAATAGTAAAGTCTTTTAAAAAAGAAATTAAAATCAGAATTTGTTTCTTGGCATTTTGCTTCTGACTTCTCTTTGACAGTTTCATGCTTCCATGCCAAACGGACCTATCAAAGGCTAAATAATGGTAGTGAATAAAACCTGCTTTCCAGTTAAGAGCCACAGATGTATTCTTACCTTTGTTACTTGGAGTAGTTTTTTTTATTTCTGAGGGATATCAGGCATCCCTGGCATCTGGGATGTCCTATCCCAAATTTCCTCTCTAGCAACTAATATAGAAATGATGGTGATGATTATATAACATAAAACTATAATCTCTATTCAATTATCTACTTACATTTTTAAAAACTGCATGCTTACATAACCACTCTGCTTCCCCACTACTTAAGTTATCCATTTTTTAAAGATTTATTTTTATTGTTTTTGACAGAGAGACAGAGACAGAGAGAAGGGGGGAGGGCCCAGAACAGTCTCCATAGTTGCACATCATTGGTTTTTCCACATAGTTTCATTTCACAGGTGGGTACGAGGCTGCACAGGGCAGGAACTGGGCCAGGTTCTTCACCCCGGTGAGAACTGAACTGGGGGAACTCCCCAGTTAAGCATATGGGTTCGCATGGGCCGGGGCCGGGATTTGATCCTCGGTCCCCAGGGCTGCAAAGTGAGTGCTTAACCCACTGAGCCATCCCGATTCCCCAAATTATCAATTTTTAAATCATCTTTGAACCAGAAATTTTTTTGTCATTTTTATGGTTCCTCTGTCAGCATACTATTAACATATGAGACCAGTTCAAGATCAAGAAACCTAAGAAATTTGGGGTTTTGACAGATATGCAAGAGTATTCTACATGGTATGTGAACTTTTAAAATAACTTGATAGTTGTGCATTCACTTTAATGTGTATAAAAATTGGTTGCATAAATCTATAATTTTATTGCTTAGGTCAAGGCTGAGCAGAAAGAAAAGAAATACTGTTGATTAAAAGAAATATTTTAAATTAAAAAAAATATATTCAGAGGTTAGAAGGATATGGTAAAAACCAGAAAAGGAGGAGTCAAATTAAAAAGTTTAGGAAACATAAAAGGATAATTGAAATGAAATTCATATGGACTCCTGAAATTTTATAAAAGTGATATCAACCTTCCTGTTTCTTTAAGGTAAAGCTTGAGCGCATGAAAGAAACTTGCTGTCTGATGCCTGGCTTCAAAATTTAGGGCACAAAAGGCCCAACAGTGACTTTATTTCCAGTTATTTTCCATCTGCAGAGGAAACGCTATCCTTTGTCAAGCCTGCTCACTCCTAAGGCTTCATCTACATGGACTCACTAATGACTCCAATTCTTTTCCTATTTTCCTTCTTGCCTGTGCTCTCTACCTACTGTTATTTTACCCCAATGCACTTCAAATTCAACATGTTCAACAGCAAATTCATTCTTTCTACCAATCCCAGCCCCAATGCGTCCCTCCTCTCCCAGAGATGACCCTAAGCCTGGCCCCCTCCTCCACCCCTGGCCTCTCACAGGGGCCTCCTGACAGCTCTGCTGTATGTTTTCTCTCTCTCTTGTACAAGTTTTTTCCCACAACTGCCTCAAAACTAATCTTAAGATAAAATCCAGTCTTAAAAATCCCTTATCAGTTCAACCTCATTAGACACTGGGTAGCTTAAATTAAGACTATAATGAGATGTCAGACATACCTATCAGAATGGCTAAACTAAAGATAATGGCCACACCAAATACTGGCAGGAATGCAGAAAAACAGGATTAATTATACTTTGTTGGTAGGAATGTAAAATTGTACAGCTACTGTGTAGAAGAGTACTGAAACTTTAGTTACTTGAGAAACTAAACATTTGCATAGCATATGACCCAGCAATTGTATTCTTGGGCACTCCAGAGAAAAGTAAGCTTATTTACACAAAATCCTATATGTATATAATTGTTCAAAGCAGCTTTATTTGTAACAGCACCAAACTAGATATAACCATAATATCCTCCAATAATAGGTGAATGATTAAACAAACAATGATATACCTATCATATGGAATACTATTCACAATTAAAAGGGAAGAAATATTGACATATACAATAAATTAGATGAATCCCTAGGGAATAATGCTGAGTGAAAAAAGCCAATCTCCAAAGATTACATACTATATGATTCCATTTATATTGCATTCTTAAGAACGACAAAATTACAGAAAGGGAAAACAGATTCATGGTTACCAGAGTTCAGGGGAGAGGGTTGGGGAGGTGACTATGGCCATAAAGGGTAGCTGTTCTGTATCTTGACTATTGTGGTAGTTCATACAAATCTACACACATGAAAAACCTGCACAGAATACACATACACAAATGACTGCAAGTAAAACTGGTAAAGTCTTAATCAGGTGGATGGACTGTATTAATGTCAATCAATATCCTGTTGTGACATTACATTATAGTTACGCAAGAAGTTACCACTGGGGGATGTTGGATAAAGTCCACATGGGATCTCTCTGTACTATTTTTTACAACTGCATGTAGATCTAGTTATCCCAAAATAAAAAGTTAAAAGAAAAAAAAAGCCCTCCTCAATAACTTCCCATAGCTCCCAATGCCCATAGTAAAAGATTCCTTAACATGGCATGCAGAATTTTCTCTCACACAACCTACAACTGGACAACTAGTTATAAGGGCTAACAGCACAGGCTAAATGAAAGGCACCATTCTAAGTATTTTATATGTGTTATCTCATTGAATCTTCAACAGTCCCATGAGTTAGGTTCTACTGTCAATGCTATTTTATTCATAAACCACGGAGGCACTGATGACTTAAGTAGTTTGACAGCATCTTCACCTAATCATCCTTCAAAACCCTGCTCCAATGTTACCACTGTGACTTTTTCCAGATTTAAGTGCTATACTAACAGTATCAAACACTTACAAGATATTCAATAAATGTTTAATTAATAAAGTCTAGATAGAAGGACACAAAGAAGTTACAAAACTGGCACCTTAAGGCTTTGACACTGGTTACATTGAATCTGTGTTTTCCCGAAGTTAAGCCTGAATTGGAAAGTACTGTATAATATACAGTGGCGACAGAAACACCCATCAGTGAGGAAATGTTAATAAGACAAAGAGGGACAGGTAATATTAAGCTAACAAAACACAAGCATCACCTACAAAGCCCATATCTTTCTCAAGTTATCACATAACAAATATATGAACACAAAACCTGACTTCCTAAACCCAGTCACCACCATTTCCTCTTATTAGTAGCTACTTTTGCAATTAAGAAAATGTGCAATTTTTTTTCTTAGAAGAAAGATAATTCTTTCGGTTTAAATGTATAATCATTATTGCCCTTGGAGGACACAAGGTTTTTACATTCATGAATTTACTTGAAAAATTCACTTTATCCTATAACAACCTTGAATTATTCCCAGAACTCTCTGACATCTGAATGAGTCTCTCCAAAGGAGTCATTTTAAACACAGACAAGAGAGGCAGAGAAAAAAAAACAATTTTAAGTACACGAATGTGGTTTAATGGTTCATATATTCTCCGTTCCATCTCCACCTTGCCCACTCCACACTGTATTCTCTTAAGCAAAGCCTTTCCAGAAGGCACCATCAGTGAGCATAATGGCAGTGAGCAGGCAAAGAGAGAAATAGGTGGGACACAGAGAGCCAGCCTCTCCTCTTTCATAAGTAACCATAAATTCTTAACAGTGATCTCAAGCCAAAAAAAAAAAAAAGAAACTTCTTTTTATTTATGTATTATATGAAAAAAGAAGATGTGGTCTAGTACAACAAGCAGATAGAGACTCAGAAAAGGAAATACTGACCGACTGAGTTCTCTTGTATTTGGAGTTCTCATGGTCTTTGTCCTGCCCGGAAGTACTGGTTCTCTCTCTCACATTTCTATAACCAGGACTGGGGATGATATATTCTTTTCCTATGTCAATATCCTTCATCTTCTATGAATGGAGGTGCCAGGGCTCACAGACTCCGGGTCTCACTTGAGAATTTCTGAAATTAAAAATTCATCAAGAACATATATCTCCTAAACTGTGCGTAATCATATGCAAAAGTACTTTAAAATAGGTAAAAGAGCAAAAGCATTAAAGTTTTCTACCCTTATATCTATATAAAATATTTTTAAAATTTTTTTCAAGTACCATTTTATATTTTAAAGATTTATTTTTATTGTTTTTGACAGAGAGAGAGAGATACAGAGACAGAGAGAAGGGGGAGGGCCCAGAACAGTCTCCATAGTTGCACATCATTGGTTTTTCCACATAGTTTCATTCCACAGGTGGGCGCGGGGCTGCACAGGGTAGGAACTGGGCTGGGGTCTCACCCCGGTGAGAACCGAACTGGGGGGCACTCCCCAGTTCAGCATATGGGTCCACACAGGCCAGGGTTGGGATTCGATCCTCAGTCCCCGGGGCTACAAAGTGAGAGCTTAACCCACTGAGCCATCCCAGCTTCCCCTCCATTTTATATTTTAAAGAAAAAATTCATATAATAGAATCAAGATTATCTCCTCCCACTACTAAGGAAAACAAAAGATTTTAAAAATAAACACTGGTAAAGAGACACTCTCCCACTCTCTTCAACTAAGTTCAAACCCAATTTACAGAGCATTTAGATAGGTCTCTAAGATAAAAAAGACTTTCTAGAAACAATTTAAGTTTGTTTCAAGAATTACAAACCCCACAATTTTAAAACATATTATCATTTCTCCTAGTAAATTTTACTAAATGAGAACTTACAAAACACTTATACCAATGATCTATCCCATCTCTGAATTTTTATAGTTAGGTAATGGGCTAGCTAATATTATTTTAAAGTGCCATGGAGTTACATAGCTAACATACAATACAATTTTTGGCCTTATCTTTGAAAACAAATTCCCCTTGGGATACTGAAAGTATTCTAAAATTAGATAGTGGTGATGGCTGCACAATTCTGTGAACATATTAACAAAACACTGAGTTGTATACTTTAAAAAGCTGAATTTCATGGTATATAAATTACAACTCAACAAAGCTATTATTAAAAAACAATAACCAAAACAAATTCCCCATCCTAGACTAGGAGTCTTCTCACCTGGTTTGACCTGAAACTCTGTTCTCAGACCCTGTTTGTCTGGCTAACTAATCAGTATCTTGTATCAATTTTGGTAACTTTTGAAAAAGAAAATACATACACACCTATCTGAAACATTCCCCACCACCCCCACCCCAAGATAGTTCAAAGCTTCCCAGACACAAACTGAGAAAACCTCTTTCATACCAGCCCTCACTAGAATTTAAAGTGTAGCCATGTTGCCTTTTGAATTCCATAAATGCCTAACTTACACTGATAGCTACAATTCATTTTTAAGGTATCTGAAAAAAAAGGACCAATCCTCTAAATCAAAATGACTAAACCTCCTCCGTAGATACATGTTTCCAGCACAAAGAAAGCTTGAGGTCTTACCTTTCAGAGGTCTGATTCAAATACCAAGTTGATATTGCTAAGTTACTTATCTTTAAAAAAAAAAAAGTCACCTTGTCCAATGACAAACTGCACCAAAGAGAGCCCGGGTTTACAAGATCACAGCAATCACGTCACTGAGACCTCACGAAGCCTAAACTATAAACAGACCTGCCACCTGCCAGTGTCCCCACTGTCTGCGTGCAACTGCGGATGAGAGTAATCCTTGTGGGTACAGAGGTCACAGAAGTCCAACCTTCCCCTCCAAAGGCTCCCTAGCCTCGCTAATTTCTGGAACCTGAAAAGATTAATCCTACTTTGAAAAAAGGCAAGAGGACAGGAGGGAGTTTGAAAGGGACAAGGCCAAAGGAACTCATGTACAGTATCAAATGCCATGTCAAGAGGAACATAAAGATCACCTCAACTGTGTAAGAACTCAGCATACCCAAAGTTTGGGGGGGGGGGGTTGCTTCTTTTTTCACTTTATTTCAAGTTATTCTACATATGAAGGATATGGGGAGCAGTTTTCCATCACCTCTAACATCCCTGCTCCTTTAATTTCCTGGGAAAAGAGTCACAGGCATGAGACAGGCCTAGAATCAGCAGTTACTATCTCTTGGCCTTAAACAAACACATGGAGGATCCCATCTTCTGTGCATCAGAGATATGACAGGGCACTCCACCTGAAAGCAGCTCAAAGCTAGGAAGCTCCATAGGTTTTGGGAAGAAATAAGGTCCAATCTGAAGAAAGCAATTAAGGAAGGGTTACGAGGCTAGACTATTTTTTTAAATACTATCTGTATTTCTCTCTTTTCTTCTGTTCCCCCTTAAAGTCATTTAAGAGTCTTTTTAAAATGCTAACTTACTTTAGCTATTAAGAGAGGAAAAAGGGAAAGGGATTTTTGTTTATGTCTGAGCCAGAGGTGTGCAATGGCACTAGCAGAATAACCAAAGTGGGAGAACCCCAAAGAAGTGCCAGACTAAAAATCAACAGAGTTGAGGCCACTTAGTCAGCTGAAACAGATGAAATTGCATGGGGAAGGGGGTTTGCAAAGGACCCCCTAATTACAGTTTGAGAACTGTAATTAGCCAGATCAGTGTTTCCAAACTGCCTTCACTATAACAGAACTTGGGTTTCCCACACCTCAGGAATCTGGTTCCAGGACCTGAAGCTGAAAGTATTCACATTTACCACCCTCCTGCAATCCACTTGTTGAGCCTCCAACCTTCTGCACCTTTCAGCACTCATGCTAGAGACCCTGGGGTAACATATCCATTTACTCCTTCAAAACCTTCTGAAACTTTGCCAATCATTCCCTTTGCCTTCTGCCTCCCCTGCATATGTGCAGAAATCAAATGACACCTGTGTAATAAATACAAAGCATCAGGCAGGTCTGTGGGATGGAAGTGCAAAGGGGACTGATGACAGTCAAGAGATCTGGGTTCCATTCTGGGCTCTGCCCAGGGTTTGCTGTGGGTGCTTAAGTCAAGAACCTCCATTTACCTATTTGCAAAAAAAAAAAACCCAAAAAACCCCCAAAAAACCCTGAGGATCACTTCTCAGGTCGCTGGCAGTTCAGACTCTCCAGCGTGCGGCATAAGTGGGGCTGCCCCAGGTAGCCCTCCCACAACCTGGAGGATGGGGGCTTCTCTCGGGCCAGCCTCACCTGGGCTGCCCTGGACCCTAGGGCGTTCCCGTGGCCCGTTCGGCCAGGAGAGCGGATAGCGACTCACACCCACGGGCACAGCACCCCCTGGCGGCCGCAGCCGGGAGTGTAGCCAGCACCCTTGACCACTCATCCCATCCTACCTGCCTTCCTGCGCCAGTCCTTCCCCACCAGCCTCCCCAAGGTGGGGGGCGGCGGGAAACTGGAGGGAGGCCAGGCCCGGCTTCTCGGGTCCCCGGCTTCCCCCGAACTGCTCGTATCCCCGATCACAGCCCGCCGCCCCCAAGGGGAACACATGGGGGTGATCTCTGTGACAACCGAGGGAGAGAGAAAGGGTGCGGCGGCAGCCACTACCTACCTGGGCCCCAGATCCAGGACCACCTCGCCGACAGCTCGACCACGCTCCTGAGCATCAGCGTTGGAGCAAAACAAGCCTTTATAGCGGCATTGGCCGCCAGACTGCGCATGCGTGATGGACAAAGCCTCCCCGAGGCTGAAGGGAATTGTAGTCCTCCTTCCAGGAGCCCGAGGCTGGACACGCGGCAAAGGACTATATTTCCCAGAAGCGCCCCAGAAGCCCCGGGGGAGGTGCAGGCTGCGTCTCCTTTCCACCCCGCTCCTGGTTCTGCACCATCCTTCCCAGCGCTTATGTGAGCCTGTCCGGAACCTTCTGTGAGGCCGTGTGCCCCCGGGGGTGGCCGGCAGGGCTGACAGAAGCCCCGTGTGGGCCGGCAGCCCGGTGTTTGTAGGCAAGGACGTCCCGATGTACGCACCAGAAAACACCGTGAAGGTCATCACAGCCTCTGTGTCCTTGTCACCAGCCAGCCCCACGTCTTATCTGTTCTGCACTTAACATTTTACAACTGCTTGCTGAGTAACCCACTCTGCATTCTGATAGCACCTTTCTCACTTTTATCTCGCTGCCCAACACGTGTGTGCTTCCTGGGTTCTAGATAATAAAATGCCTCGATCAGCTTCTAGACTGCCAAGGGCCTTAGAAACCGTAAGCCTCATCCCGCCTTTCTTTTCATAAATGAAACAGGTTCTCAACGAGATTGATCACTTTGTATCTCTTTGTGTTTCATCCGTGCCTTCAACATGATCATAATGTAGCTACTCTGTTGAGTGTTTACCTATTCTGTCTCTAGCGCTTTACCTACAATTCTTGTTTCTCTTAATCTCCATAACAACCTTATGTGTAGGTAATATGATTATCCATTTAAGAGATTAAAAATAAAAATAAAGGAAGATAAAGTGACTTGTCCACCTTTATACAACTAGATAGTGTGAAGATGTTAATGTGTCATAAAGTCAGAATAATTAATACAATGTTTTTGCACAAGGACGCATTGATAGACCAGTGTAATAAAGAGCCTAGAAACAGCTCATGCATATATGTAAACCTGATCTGTAACTGAGAAAGCATTACAAATCAGTAGGAAAAGGTAGACGATTCAATAAATAGTGCTGGTACAATTGGTTACCCATAATTTTAAAAACTCGGGAATTACAAATTCATACCACACAGAAAAAAAAAAAAAAATCTATTTCAATAGATCAAAGGCCTAAAGGGAGAACCTTAAAACATTTAGAAGAAAATGTGAAATATCTCTATGAAGTTGGGTGTAGAGAACTTCTTAAACAAGGTACAAAAACAAATAAAGGAAAGATTGATAAATTTTTACTATATTAAAATTTAAACTTTTGTACATGATGTCATAAGTGAAAAAGATAATGCGCAAGATATAACTGACAAACTGATAAGGTTTTTCATATAAAATATACAAATAATTTCTACAACTCAACAAGAAGTGGCAAATAACCCAATAGGAGAATAGGCAAATGATATGGACAGACAGTTCACAGAAAAGGAAACCAGAGCAGTCATTCACATATGTATAAAAAGACACCCAATCCCACTAATAACCAGGGAAATGGAAATTAAAATAGCAATGAGATACCATTTTATGACCTGTCTAATAGGAAAACATAAAAATCTGACAAAGGTTGTTAAGGATCTGGAGAGACAGGACATTTCACACGTTGCTGGTAGAGTATCAACTGATTGGGACCACAATAAGGAACAATTTGTCCAAATTTAATAGGTTGGAAATGGGCCATATTGTTAGACCCTAAGTAGACTTCTGAAATTCAGTGGTTTGAAGTCAAGAAGTAAGAGTCCTAGTGGAGTGTATCAGATCAGCAGTGCAGTTCTGCTCCTAGCAGTCCCCCAGAAACCCAGAGTGGCACTGGCTCTGTCAGATTCAACATTTGGCTTCCAAAGTTGCTCTGATCACCAGTCATCATGATGTAGGAATCTAGGTATGTCCAGTGTTCGTGGTCTCACACACTCGAAGAATGAGGATGTGGACCAGTGAGGAAAACTTAAGCAGCAGAGGTTTTATTGAAAGGCAAGACAAAGCTCTCTAGTGAGAGGGGACACCCCAAAGTGGAATGCCCACAACTAAAGCTAAAGCTACTCCTTATATAGGACACGCCTACATATCTATAAGATTTATTTTTATTGTTGTTGGGTTTTTTTGACAGAGAGAGAGATACAGTCAGAGA
Organism: Craseonycteris thonglongyai; assembly: GCA_004027555.1. Lineage (NCBI taxonomy): Eukaryota > Metazoa > Chordata > Mammalia > Chiroptera > Craseonycteridae > Craseonycteris > Craseonycteris thonglongyai. The sequence continues at coordinate 39,072 of PVKE010011540.1, forward strand.
CAGAGAGAAGGGGGAGGGCCCAGAACAGTCTCCATAGTTGCACATCATTGGTTTTTCCACATAGTTTCATTCCACAGGTGGGCGGGGCTGCACAGGGCAGAAACTGGGCTGGGGTCTTGCCCCAGTGAGAACTGAACTGGGAGCACTCCCTAGCTCAGCACATGGGTCCACACAGGCCGGGGCCAAGATTTGATCCCCGGTCCCCAGGGCTGCAAAGTGAGTGCTCAACCCACTGAGCCATCCTGGCCTCCCCACGCCCGATTTGTGTGCACCCGCCATTATTTGACTGCATCAGAAGTTTTTCATAAACACTAAGTAAAACTATAATTTATTTTTATACATTGGTTAGAATTTAAAAATATTGTTGGAGTATCTACACGGGTTTATTATATTCGTTGGTATGTTTGCGATATCGTATGTATAAGTCTTTCCCTAGCTTTTGCCTTTGTACATGTGGCGTCTTGTTTAGCTGCTGCACTCTTTAAACTCTCCTCCACCCAACCGGGAGACGCCAAGTTGCCATTTGGATTGCGGTTGCTGGACTGATCGGGTCGTGACAGTTAGCTAGGATCACAGTGTTTTGATATATTTGATTTTAAATGAACTCAAAGTGAGGCAGGTAATCTATTATTATGGTGGCAATTTGATATGATATTGTAGTTCTATAACTGTTTTTATTTTTATTTTTTTAGTCCTAAAATGAGTGGGCCAAATAAGAGAAAACGAACCTATAATTTTAACACAGACTGGGAGGAATCATATTGTTTCATTAATTTAAAAGGTAAATGCGTTTGCCTGTTGTGTGGCAGTAGTATTGCAGTGCCAAAAAAACATAATGTTGAACGTCACTTTCAGACAAGTCATACCACTTTTGATACGAATTATCCACTTAAATCTGAAGTAAGAA
>PVKE010011541.1:0-40016 GCA_004027555.1 Craseonycteris thonglongyai
TTTGACAACCTCACTCCCACGTTTGTATTCCTGACTTTTGTTTTTTTAATGGCATTGTAAATGTGATTGGCTGTTGGGCTTTTCTTTTTTTTCTTCCCTGAATACAACCCTCTGTCAAGCATTTTTGTTGTTAGTTTTCTTAACCCTGCGTTCATTTTACTCCTACTGCTATTCAGGTTTAACCACACACACACACCTTTCCCTGTATTACCCATTCCCAAGAAGTAAAGAAGATTTTTTTTAAAGATTTATTTTATTGTTTTTGACAGAGACAGACAGAGACAGAGACAGAGAGAAGGGGGAGGGTCCAGAGCAATCCCCATAGTTGTACAGCATCAGTTTTCGAATAGTTTCATACCACACAGGTGGGTGGGGCTGCACAGGGCAAGAACTGGGCTGGGGGCCTCCCACATGGGAAGTTCGCCCAGGCAAGAACTGAGGTCACACCCCAAATCCACATATGAGTCCGCACAGGCCAGGGCTGGGATTTGATCCTCAGACCCCAGGGCTGCCAGGTGAGCACTTAACCCGCTGAGCCAACCTGGCATCCCCAAAGGAATTTTGCAAAAAGGAAAGAAAGGGATCTGAAAAAATGCTAATAATAATAATAATAATAATAGCCCTATGGAAGCATGGCATGTTATACTTGTTTTCCAGTAAGATGAGAGAAAGGGTGTGAAAGCATTTTGTAAGCTGAAAAACAATGGTGTCTGTTGACGCTCTCCTACAACCACTAGCATCATCTGGACTAAAGAGTTAGCTGGTGTGACATTGCACAGAACAGGGGCTGTGACGACGTTTCAGAACCGTCAGGTCCAATTCGAGGTCACCTGTCACTCTGCAGGGAGAAAGGTGGACTGTGGAAGGGGAAAGGAGGAAATCCCAAATGTGACAACACTCACTCTACACCTGGAGAACTGTCTACTACATGCTGCCTTGTGCAAGTTGAGGCAGCATAAATAAAATGTGCTGATGCGCAAAGAGAGGGACCAAAAAAAAAAACCAAAAACCAGACATTAACAACCAGTCTTCAGCACGGACATGACCCAGCGTCAAAGCTGAAAACGGACCCGCATGCCCACACCTGCCCGGAGCTGCAATGCTAACACCAAGACATTTTTTGTCATTCAAATGAGTTCCCTCAGCCCTTGTCATTCAAATGAGTTCCCTCAGCCCTTACCCCTGTGTCAGGCCTCGCTCAAATTCTGAACAGCACGCAGAAGAGGGGGCCGTGGTAAAGGCAGCCTCTCACAACTGTCTAGTGATTGTCCAGATTCATGCTTTAACTCTTCTTTTCCGCTCTGCATAATACCTCTAAGAAATCAAGAGCCACTTGCCTTTTGACTCTGTAAGTGGGACATAGGGGTTCAGAGTAGGTCACCGCCCCTCCCCAAATGTCTTCACATAAGATCCTGGATCTTATTTCTCCGACTTCCATTCAAATCCCAAGATCTACAGAGGGTGTCAAAAAATGTACCGGTATGCACATTTTAAGAAAGGGAAAAACTGTATTAACATTGTAATACTCCCTATATACCAATAACAAAAGATGATTGCAAGTCATGTTCGACTTCTGCAATGACCAGAGGTGCTCAAAGTGGTGACCATCAGCATCCAGACATTTCTGATTACGGGGAATGACTGTTTAATGTTTACCAAAGCATCCACCTATAACGCTGTGCATGCCGTTTCAGTTTACCATGTCTCAAACTTATCACAAATGCGTGCAATAGTTAGGCGTGTTGGCGGTTCTGTTGTATTCTCATGCCTTCACTGTTGCCATAGTTCCACAATATTCTTGAGCTTCAAATACCACTTCAAAATGGTCTTGGGCTCCATGAACAACCGAGCTTCCACCATTTTCTTTGACTGTCCAGCCTGTTGCATGGTGACACAAGCATTCATTTGCTTAACACCATCTTTTGAGTGAACATCATACTACACGTTGCTACCGTAATTCAATTCAACTTCAATAAGCAATACATAATAACATCTCTTCAAATGTGTATACGTGTTTCGAGCACCCCCAGTATTTCTTAAGGAAACAAAGAATTATAGATACACTCCATAGGCTGTCAGAGTTAGAAGAGGTCTTAGAAATCATGTGCGCTAATATTCTGAGTAGTAGCCCAGGTCCCTAAGTGAGCATCTTGCCTGAGATCACAGGTAGTGGTCAAGCTGAGGTGATCCCTCCTGTCTCTGGCTTTCGGTCCAGCTCTGTGGCACAACATTATTTAGTCCCACTGAAATCCCAACAGGAAACAGCAGCGTCTAAACCGGCAAAGAGCCTGTCCTCACTCGTCTGACATGGACTGAGATCCTGTGACACGTTCATTCTGTACAATAAGCACTTGGAATAAAGTGATGAAACTGACACTGACATGGTGCCGCCTCCTGAAACGCCTGATGAGTCAGAGAAACAGATGAGGCAAGTAAATAAGTGAGATAATTCTTTCTTGCAATAAAAATTTAGCAAGAAGCAGGAAAGAGAAGGGCTGGATTTAGGAAGATTGGTCCAAAAAAGCCGCACTGAGGAGGTGGACACGTTGAGCTCAAAACTGAGAAAGAGCAGCCATGAAAAGAGAAAGGAGAAAGCATGTTCCAGGTCTGGCCATGGTCGGTGCAAAGGTCCACGGGGGGGACAGGTGGGAGGTGTGGCGGAAGGGCACTTGGCCTTCTAGAATCTTCCAGAACCATGAGTCTGAAAAAAGCCTAGGAAACAAGGGGCAGAATGGCAGCACATAATCCAGAAGCTAGAGGACAGAAGATTTTGAAGGTCATGGAAAGTGATATGGATGTTATCCTAAGTATAAACACAATTCATGAAAAGGTTTGAAGCGTGGGGGTTCAAGGTCAGTCTCGCTCTTCTGTCAAAATCACTCTGACATTCTTCGCAACGGGGTCTGCATGTAGAAGACTCTTCATGTAGAAAGTACGGAAGTCACACAAAAACACGAGGCAAAAAGCAGGCAAAGACTGAGAACCAACGGCTCTTTCTTCCATGACATGCTCCCTCTTGGTGAATTACATGGTGGGGGGGGGGATATTTCCGTTAAAATGAGCAGGGTGTTTGGTTTGAATATTCCTTGACCACCCACAGTTCTGGGATAAGAGTATCGATACATCTTTCAGGATCTTGCCCTAGAACAGGGCAAGATGAACAGGGAAGCAGAGTGAGAGAATGTTAAGAAGACCAGAGAGAGGAGGGTGGGCACTCCCTCTATTGCTCGTCATGGAATGTATGTGTTGAGAGGGAGTGACGGTCAAAGAGAAGCCAACAGTGTGTGAAGAGAACATGTCTTCAGAATGATCCTGTGAGGCCGCTCTATATCCACCTAGCCCAGAACTCTATTTTTGTCAGCCGTACCAAGGGATGTTTTGTAAGGTGTGATGATCATCATGTCAAATGTAGAGTGAAATGCTGGTGTTTCAGGCTGGTCTTAGACATCACTGTATCCAGTGTTACAGATGCTTAGTTGCTACCAGGGAGGCATGTGGAAGAGCTCAGACCGGACACACTGAGCTAATTTGCCTCCCACCTGTGTACCCTTATGTGGACAAGACCCAAATAAGGGTCAAACCTGGAAATACAACTGAGTCCCTCAGTGCCAAACCAAGGGCTCTCGAAATCGCTGCATCTGCTGTGTTGTTGCTGTTTTTAGAGTTGTTCTCTCTTTAAAAATGGAGAGGCCTCTACTAATCCCCTGTTCCAACATCGAATGCTGCGTATGCCAGCTGTTAGTTCAGTCTTTTTCCCTCCTCCCTCTGAACAGGAAATTTATGTGTTGTCTCTGGATGGGTTTCTGATTTTTTCTTCTCAGAGCAAAGGTTTTTGGCTCCAGGCTCGTACACCTTGAGTCGGCCTCACTGCGTGATGGAAACCGTAGCCTGTGAGCACTCACTCCAGAGCACGGCTGTGCCAAGTGCGTCTCACTGCCATGTCCTCCTGGCTTGCTTGGGTGTCCGTCCCAGGGAGGTTAGGAATGATGGCTTTGGCAAGGTGAGGATGCCGTAGGCCCCGGTGATGCTCACTCGGGGAAGGAGGGACATGGCTTCCCTTCCCACATTTCTTTCACACACAGAGCACGATTGTAAGGAAGTGCTTCCATATGGCCTGGGGAAAACATTCCCAGCCAACACCGGTTTCAGCGGGCCAGCTTTGGAGTCCCACAAGAGGTGGAGGGGCTGCAGGGAAAAGCAAAGGCGAGACACACCGGGGTTCCATGCAGGCAGGAATCTCTCTGCTCACGTTAGCCTCAGCCCTGGCACACACAAACCAGAGCTGGGGACAGGCCTGAGGCCTGCGGGCTGCCCCCAGCTCTGACCAGGTTGCTTCACACCCTACATGCCAAGATCTGTGCGAGCTAGCTGCGTGCACTTTCCTTACGGAAATTAATCAAAACCATGAGGCTTTCAGGGGGGCTGTTCCCATGGAATGTGCTGAATTGGAATCAGGGATCTGAGAAGCTTATGGGTACACATGCATCTTCCTGGAGAAAAATGCTAAAAAAAAATTTTTTTTTAAGATTTATTTTATTGTTTGAGAGGAGGTGAGAGAGAGAGAAGAGAAATGGGTAGGGCCCAGAGCAGTCTCCGCAGTTGCACATCATTAGTTGTGACATTAGTTTCATTCCACACCGGTGGATATGGGGCCACGTGGGGCGGAAACTGAAACAGGGACCTCCCACATGGGAGACAGAGAACCTTCGCCGCCATCCTGGTCGTTACCAGTTGTGCCACAGTTCAGCACATGGGTTTGCACAGGCTGGGGTAGCAATTTGAACCCTGAACCCCATGGTTGCAAGACAAGTGCTCAACCTGCTGAGCTATCCCGGCATTTCCAGAGAAAATGCTATATTTTCAATCAATTTTTCAAAGGATCTAAAATCCAAAAATTAAAAACGAATGTGTGTATGGGTAGAAGGGGGGGGGGAGAGAGACAGAATGACTATGAAGAACCTTATGAAGACCAAGGAACTATAAGGTACAAACAGGTAGAGACCCCTTTCAGCCAACACCGTACTCCATCCCATCTCCTCCCATTTCAGGGTCTCTGTGGCACAATTTTACAAAAAGACTGGTTTCTTGACCCGGTTGTACTCAGCTTCTACCCTGGTTCAACTAGAATGATCTCAGTTTCTAATCTCATTTGGACCCTGACAAGATGACAGCTTTCCTGATGAGGTTTTGAAGGTCAATGCTAGCTCTAGGTGCTTCCTGCTCCCCTGGGCTGGCTATCATTTTTCTCCTCTGGTCCTCTCATCCCAAATCCGTCCTGATTTAACCCCTCACAGTCGTGCCATCTCTTCACTGCCTTCCTTGAACGTTGGTTCCTTCCAGAATTGACTTACTTTTTTTTTTTTTTGACCCTTTTGAGGTTTTCCTCCAGATCTATCAGTTTCGCTCTCTCTCAATCTTTCTTTCTCTCGCTCTTTTTTTAAGATACATTTTATTGTTTTTCACAGAGAAAGACAGAGAGAAGGAGGAGGGCCCAGAGCAGTCTCCATAGTTGCCCATCATTAGTTTTCAACACAGTTTCATTCCTCACAGGTGAGCACAGGGCTGTGCAGTATGGGAAATGAACTGGGGGCCCCCCACATGGGAAGCACACCCCACTTTAGCATATGGGTCCACACAGGACGGGACCAGGATTCGATCCTCGAACCCTAGGGCTGCAAGTGAGCGCTTAACCTGCCGAGCCAACCAGACTTCCCCAGAAGGCATATTTCATGGGTTCAAAGCCAGGTCAGTCCTCCATGAAGACCACAAATTGGGACCGCCACAGATTCATGGTTTCCGACCTCAGCCAGGTCCTTACAGCTTCCCCTCTATCTCTTTTTTACCATCTTTGATCCATTCCTTCCCACTTTTCCCCAATGAAAACGCTCTCCAGTCTCCAAGAGCCTTCCTCCCTCATAGCAGTGGACTCGCCATCCTAACAAACAGAATTTTTAAAAAGCCAATGGGTTGGAAGATAGTTAATTCCTCATCACAGTCTCCGCTAGAAACTTGACATGGTGTGGATATACACCCTTCCTTCTGTCCTGGGTGAATCCTCCCCTCTCTAGATTCTCATCTTCTGTTCACTCCTCAATTCACTGAAGTTAGGCTTTGGTGTCAGCCAGAAATTCATTATAGCCAATATTATGAAGATCACAAATGATCTTCAACTCTCCAAAGACAGAGAAACTGTGGGGCCCTCCTCTCCCAGTACACCATACAACAGCTTTTACTATGGCAGCCCATGGTAGTGACATGTCCGACTTCCTGAGCAATCAAAGGGAGGCAAATAAAAGAGATTACGACTTCAAAATTTACCACCCCCCCAAAAAAATTGGCGAATATTTTCTAATAGGCATACTTTGTGCTGGCAAATGTTCCAAGAGACAGGTACTCTTGGAAGAACTAATGGGAACCAAAAACTTGACAGACACCCTTTGGAAGAAATCTGATGCACAGAAAACTGGTCGGAAGTTTTCTCCAATGCTGAGGGTCAGAAAAACAGTTCATGTTGAATTGGGTTTTTAAACCTACTTTTTTCAGGAGACACGTGTGACTTCGACTGTCCCCGCACCAGCCTGCACGTGGCACCGTCGCCCGCACACACGCCACAGTGGTCTTCCTTGGCGTGACTACCCAGGTGCCGGTCACAGCCCACCGCCTGGGGACAGAAGCATATGGCGTCAGGACCCGGCGTGAACACGGGAGGTGCACCCTGATTTCTCTCAGGAACCGTGTTTATGGGGCTATCCTTCCTAGATGTCTGAGCTGGCTCTCTTGTACGAGAAGATAGATTTAAGAATCGGAATAACCTAAAACTTTATGGGATAACATCTTTTGTATGATTCTTCGACAAGGCCCCCCGGCAAAAAAATGCTACCAAGGGGAAAACAGGCTGCGTGCCCTCATACCCCCATTCTCATTCCCTTAGATTTTTATTCAGATATTTTTATGTATGTAAAATGAATGGAACATTGCAATGTTTCCTCTTTCCCTTCTCCGCATATCTTTTCTCTCTCCCTACCCCTACACTAGTCCTATATTCTCTTATTTCCTCCCAAATGACCACAATCCCGAAGTCAATGTATAATCTTTGGTCCACGATTATACTTTAAATCCTTTTTTGTTTTTATCCATATACGTATCTCTATATTCTATATCTTTTTTTTTTAACTGATTTATTTTATTGATTGAGAGAAGGTGACAGTGAGAAAGGAGAGAGAAGGGGGAGAGCCAAGAGCAGTCTCCATAGTTGTACATCATTAGTTGTGACATAGTTTCATTCCACACACCTGGATGTGAGGCCACACGAGGCAAAAACTGAACTGGGGGCCTCCCTCATGGGAAGCAAGAACCTTCACTGCCATTCTCGTAGTTACCCATTGCACTGCAGTTCAGCATATGGGTTTGCATGGGCCAGGGCTGGGATTCAATCCCTGGACCTTGTGGTTGCAAGGCAAGCACTCAACTGCTGAGCTATCCTGGCTCTATATCTATCTTAATAGCTCCTCTTTATCATTATCGATACCAATCCCTGTGTATCTCTCTACCTCTGTCACTAATTTGTCGTTAAAAACTTCTTAACATATAAGAAAGTAAACAAGGTGTCTCTCATAGAATTAGCTTGTACTGCAGTCTTTGGGACGCCTGTGAATTATTGTTTTTGTGAATTCTCTGTACGTGCCTATGAGTTTGCTAGATTTGTGAGCTTCCTGGTATGACAAAGAGGGCTCTGTTTTATATTTCCTTTTATTTCACAAATACATATGTCTTTTACATAATGTGCCCAACAATTTTAAACTAATGTGACTGTTTATCTCTATGTCCCCATACTCACTCATCTTTGTTTGTATGTACAGACCTGATGTCTAAATAAAGGGATTTTGGAGGCAAGATCTAGAACAAATTTTCAGAGGCATTTTCCTCAAGAATAAAATAGGAATAATAATACTTCACGCGGGTCTAGTAAGGATTAAATGAGAAAACACATGTAAAACTCTTGGGACAGCAATTAGAAAGAACATGTATAAGGCTTAAAAAAAAAAACGAGGACCCATTTTATTGTCTCTCTGTTCTTCATTGTGTCCTGACTCCTGGGTGGGGAGGTGCTGAATCAGACTCTATCCAAGGTGGTGAAGAGAATATAAAAGTGGAGGAAGCTGAAATCACCCAGAGATGATTCTTTCCAAAATGTGGCTGCTGAAGGGAAGGAGAAAAGACCAAATGAGAGCTTCAGGGAGAGTCAGGAAAAATTCCAAGCACGTCTGAGGAAATGCCTGTGATTAGAGCTATTTTCAAATTCTCACAGGGCTGTCAGGAGGAAAGGATTTCCATTTATTCTCGGTGTTTCCAAATGGTGAACGCTATAGGTTTCAGCCTAATTTTAGTTCCAGAGTAGAATGTCTGAAAAGTCAGTAACAATGAGTACTCAACAATAAGCACTGAATTGTAGGCCAAGAGAGTAGCTGAATCCAACGACTTCTGAGACCCTTTCATCCTGATTAAATGACATTAAAAAGATAGCAGTACAGTATTAGTAAGTAATAGTTGGCTTTGATGGAATGCTTGCCTTGTACCTGGCATGAAATCAAGAACGTTACACATGTTTCTTCCTCTATCTTCACAGCAACCTTATGTAATTGTACTTGAGACACCATTTATCTCTACATTACAAATAAGGCATCTGAATGTTACTGAGGTGAAAGGGCTTTCCAACATGATTTTGCGGCTAGTATATCGTGTCAGGAATATGTTTTCACACCCAGGTCATCTGATACCTGCATCTTAACACGATGCTACACCTTCTTCACCTTTAGCCTCAGCAGACAGACAACAAAGAATCCAGTTACAGGGTGGGCACTGTGTTAATATTCACATGGACATGTGGAACAACTTAAGAGTGACTGATTTTTGGAAACAACACTTGCAGGGTTGGGATTCAATCAATGAATCACTTGTGTCCATGCAACGTTCTCCAAGGGGAACAATTCCACTATTAAATTATAGCAACACGGTTCCTGGGCCAAGCTCTGTCCTCACACATTTGTGTCCCCGAGCACTTTACACTTCATGAGAATAAGAATCACCCTTTCTCTGGCTGTCCAGGAAGGGTGTGGGCTTAGCAGCTAGGATGGGATTGTTCTGGGGCGTGTTTAGGGCCTTGGAAGACCTTGGGCAACTGAATACCTCCTGAAGTTCTTATATGGGTTTCATAAAAAATTTTTTTTTTTTTAGTTACATCCAAATCTTACAAAGAAAAAGAAAAAAAAGGCACATGAAAGCATCACAAGAAAATCATATCTGAAAAAAAAGGTCTTTGGCCTTGTGATTCATAGAGGGTCTAAGCAAAGACTGACCTTGACATTGAGGGGCTATTGAATTTTGGCTCTCAGATAGCATCACAATCAGCAATAAGCCACTTTAAAAAGCTGCCTGACATGTTTTCAACTTCTGTGGCATCTCCTGAAGTTAAGATCTCTCATTATAAGGATTTAAAAACCACTAATGGATACATATAGCAATATAATTTATTAACATCTTTTAAATCAACCACTCTCTACAGAGCCAGGCATGCAGAGTATAAATTAGTAAGACAAGATATGTATCCTACCATGTCGTTAATGAGACAAGTTACACAAGATTGCAGATAACATAAACAAGTACTTAAAATATATGAGCAGTGCTTTTTGGAATAAAGGCTGACATATAAATCATCACTTCAGCTAAGGATTATCTCACAGTCCCTGCATATGATTTCCTCATCAGCTAAAAAGAAGACACTGTTTAAGTAGGTGGCATTTCTCCAAATTAAGCAATATATGAATTTTTCTAGATCAGTCCAATTTCATCCTTCAAGAACCAAGCAGTGTTTTTGAGTCAACTTCTGTTTAACATTCCTGAAAACTGTATTCTACCTTAGAGAAAAATTCTAACATGCCTGCCTTACAAAATCAGTGTGTGTGGAGCGATGGTATCATTAGGGATATTTGTAGCCCGTGGGAGGCTGCACTCCCCCTTCCCCTTAGGAGGTAAGCATGGTCGTTAAGTACCTTGGGCCAATGAGACATGAGTCTAAGTGTCTGTGTCACTTCTGTAAGAAGCTTAAAAGTTAGCCCATGAGTCACATGTCCCCTTTCTCACTACTGCTGTTACTATGTAAGACATGTGTTTGAATAAAAACTCAGGCAGTCTGGGTCTCTCAGAGATTCAAAGAACAGAGACCCCTGCTGATATGAGAGGGACAAGTAGCATCTGCGAGAAGTAGTGCTCTTTGTTCCAAGCCACGGAATATTGTGGGTTGCCAGTATATCCTGCAGGAAAACCCAGCCTGCATTACACAGAAGTACAATGCAGCCATCTGTGGAAGGAGCAGGGTCATTCACAGATAGAGGTGTCATTTTAAACTGGACACTTCACATTCACAAACAGATTGCCGGCTCCTGCTGACAAATACAAACGCTGGCATGTTTAGGTACCGTTTGGGTGATAATGACGTTGTCAAGGCAGGATTCTCATAGCGGGGGAGGCTGCGTGTGTGTGTAAGGGCAGTGGGGGTAGGAGGCGTCGCTGTACCTTCCGCTCAATGTTGTTGTGAACCTGAAACATTAGGTCCATGTTAAGAAAAGGGAAGGAAGTGGGAAGGGTCTGGAGGGGCAAGCAAGGGTCCTCCCTGATTTCATCATCAATGTGATGGCAGCCACTGAGAAGTTTGGGTGGGAGGAGTGACAATCACTTCAGAACACAGGAAGCAGAGTCAATAACAGCCTACTTACTGTGCACAGTGATGCAGGGTTTTACTGGACGGATGGTGGTGAAGACTTGGTAAGGTATATAAATATGGAATCCCTGTGTTGTACAACTAAAATAGTCAACTTCTGTTTAAAATAAGTTAATAAAAAATAAAAATATAACTATGGGTGGAGTCTGATGGGAACGAAGTGTGTGGGGGTGATGGCAGGAGGGTGGGAGGGGTGGGTGGGAATGGGGGAGGAAGCAAGAGGTACGAAATCATAGTCACTGAACAGTCACAGGGGTGTAAAGTACAGCATAGGGCATACTGTCAATAACATTGTCATTACTATGTACGGTGTCAGAGGGGAAGAGATGTATCGAAATGAGGATTCTGTAAGTTAGATAAATGTTTCATCACAATGCTGTACACCTGAAACTAATATAATATTGTGTGTCAGATATAATTGAAAAAAATAAATGAGTAGAAAAAAAACAAAAAAACTTAGCACAGGAAAAGGCCAGCAAAAAATTTTTTTAAATAAAAAATAAAGACTATATTTCCCAGAATAACGAAAAACGGATGGATATGAGGGATTTGACAGAAGCTGGGAAATCATGATGGGGGCTCTTAATGTAGTTTAGGTCAGAGAAGTTAATAGACGCTCAGACTGAGAGAGAAGTTGGTGGCGACAGAAAGAAATGGTGGATTCAAAATAGACTCTGAAGGTCAACTCGACAGGAGTTGGCAATGAATCAGATGTGGGGGTTGAAAGAGAAAAATCAAGAATGGCTGTGGATCTTGCGGTGAGCAACTGGCATTCATTTTCTCAACGAAAGGATGAAGGAAGGAGAAGTTTGGAGGAGGAACAAGGTCATGGATCATCTCTGTGCCCATGAGGTCTGAGATGCCTGGTCGTACCTGACTCTGCAAGCAGTTAGGTTGTTCATTTGCTGTGGTTACTACTGCTTTTTTTTTTTTTAAGATTTATTTTATTATTTTTGACAGAGAAAGACAGAGAGAAGGGGGAGGGCCTAGAGCAGTCTCCACAGTTGTACATCATCAGCTTTCGACATGGTTTCGTTCCACACAGGTGGGAGGCTGGGGGCCTCCCGCATGGGAAGCAAACCCCAGTTCAGCATATGGGTCCACATGGGCTGGGGCTGGGATTTGATCCTCAGTCCCCGGGGCTGCAAAGCTAGTGATTAACTCGCTGAGCCTACCTGGCTTCCCCTACTACTGCTTTTGATATGAGCATAATAGGTTAGATAAAATACTAGCCATTCATTATTTAAAAAATTTCTTTTGCCCGATATCAAAGGAATGAGGTAAAATCCTATCTTTTCCCGGCCATCCCCACACCATCTCAGCAACGCGTCACAGGACCCTGAGTTGTCACATCTGTGACATGCCGTGCGTGCGTGCCTCTATCACGCTCAGCACAACTGCACAATTTTTCAGCAAACAAGTCATTGTTCTGAAAGACCCCCAAACGATGCGTTCATTTTAGTAAAGCAAAGCATTAATTGTAGTAGAACCATGAATGAAAAGGACCAGAGAATCTACTGACATTTACCCTTCCAAAGAAGTGGTTCTCAAAGTCGGGGGTTCCCTGGACCACAGCATCTCAGGTCCCACCCCAGACCCACTGGGTCAGAAGTGCTGGGGTTGGGGCCCAGCACGCTGTGTTGTATAAACAAGTCCTTTAGGTAATTCTGACACGCGTTCAAGGGTGAGAACCAGGGACCCAGTGGCATCATCAGGGGTCATCTGTTGCCATCTTTCGATTCTACATGCGCAAATGTTACACTATGTTCAGTGAGCAAAACATCATTGAAAGACCCTGTCATCCTCTAAAACATTTCTGTATTTTTTTCCCCTGAAAAGGGTCAAAGACAATTCTGTTTCACCTGCATGGACACAAAGCAAAACAAAACAACAACAAAAAAACAGAAAGGAGAGAGTCTCTTTTCCTGAGAGTGGAGCGGGGTAGCGGTGGGGCGCACACACCCTGGAACCAGGTGGGGCTTACCTGACAGATGCCGCTGATGCACATGTCCAGGGAGTCTGTGTGGCAACGAGTTCCATCCAGGACCTTGGGTGCCAGCTCCACAACCAGGTTCTGCCCCCGCGCATGACACTTGAGGGCGCAGGGAGCAGTGGGGTCGTTGTAGCGTGGAAGCCACTCGTAGTAACGGCCCTGGTAGTGGACGTCATTGTAGGCTGAGCACTGCTGGGCTCGGAAGTCCTCTGCTTCAGGGGGGCAGTCCTGAGGGCACAAAGGGACACACCCCCACATCCCCCGGTGAGACCAGAACCCCCCACGTCCCTGTCTCCTGGGGAGTCAACTCATTCCTGCATATTTTTTTTCCACCACCCACCTTAACCATAGATAAATACTTAAATGTCTTTCTTTTTCCTTTACATTTTTTTAAAAGACTTATTTTTATTGTTTTTGAGAGAGAGACAGAGAGAGAGAGAAGGGGGAGGGCCTAGAACAGTCTCCACAGTTGCAAAGGGCAGGAACTGGGCCAGGGTCTCACGCCAGTGAGAACTGAACTGGGGGCACTCCCCAGTTCAGCACATGGGTCTGCATGGGCTGGAGCTGGGACTAGATCCTTGGTCCCTGGGGCTGCAAAGTGAGCACTTAACCCACTGAGCCATTTTGGCTTTCCCCCTCATATAGTTTTTAATTTATATGTTTTTAAATTTTTTCAATTATGGTTGCGATACAATATTGTATTAGTTTCAGGTGTACAACATAGTGATTAGAAAATTATATACCTTATGAAGTGATCCTGATTAGTCTAGTACCCCCAGGACACCACACATAGTTACTACAATATTACTGACTAATTCCCTATTAGCAATTATATTTAACTCTTTGTTACACCTGGAATTTATTCTGATGTATGGTGCAAGGTAGAAATCTCACTTTATGTTCTTCACAAATAGTTATTAATAAGCGATCGGCCAGAATTTTAAAACATAGTTTCTTCTCTTTCTCTCTTCTTCTTACCACTTGACTTTTTGTATTTTCCTGTGGGTAGGCCTTTATAAAGGGCCTCAAATACTTTTCTGGAAGTAGGTAAGGAAAAAACAAAATAGAAGTAAACTTTCTTCTGGGGTTAACCATATTAGTTTTCCGCGAATCGTTCCAAAATCCTATACTTCATCCACATTTTTTCTTGTTTTAACAAGATTACACCTTTACTCAGGTCACAGTGATGGAAGAGACTCAAGCTGAAGAAGGCTAAGACGGGACAACTTTTCTCTCTTGTAAGGAGGACTGTATCTTCCATCGGGCTTCAGGGAAGATCATCAGTTGATACAATTAAATAGCCTCCTCTTCCCTCAGCCATGGCATATTTTCTTGGAATCTGACTCTTTGAAACCCAAGCCAAAGGCTATATGAGAGAGCAGGGTAAGAACCACCTCCCTCACTTCAAGCTCACTGGTGTGGGGAGATCCCTCTAGGGTCTGAAAGGGCTGGTGGCCTGAATCTTCACAAAGCAATGAGGGTTTTTTAAATTCTTTTTGTTTTCTCAAGGTTTATTTTATTGTTTTTGACAGAGACAGAGAGAGACAGAGAGAAGGGGGAGGGCCCAGAGAAGTCTCTACAGTTGTATGCCATCAGTTTTTCGACGTGGTTTTGTTCCACACAGGTAGGTGGGGGCTGCACAGGGCGGGAACTGGTCTGGGGGCCTCCCGCATGGGAAGCTCACCCCAATTCAGCATATGGGTTCACCCGGGCTGGGGCTGGGACCTGATCCTTGGTCCCCAGGGCTGCAAAGTGAGCGCTCAACCCCTTGAACCATCCTGGCTTCCCAGCAATGAGGTTTCACAAAATTAAAAAAGGGTTTAATGAACAGAAGGCATCGTATGATGGCCACTGACACTCAGCCCTGGCTGATAGGGTAGCCCAGCGTGCATGCGGCCCAGACTCTGTGCCCACAGCTGATTCTCTGATCCACACCCGGTCAAATGGGTCCTAGAAATTCTCAATTGCAACCAAATCGCTCAAGCTGAAAACGCCTATCATTCGGGATCTGGGCTAACCATTTCTGTTCCGAGATGCACCCTAAAGCAAAGCATGACAGTCCCCACTGCAAAGGGGAATGAATGAGACGTGGAAGAAGGTAAGATGACAACCCGTGTGTTTCAACAGAAGGCGTGAGTGGCCTGGGTTCCTCCAGTTCTGATTCCCGGATTGGTTTAGGCCCTACATTTCATTAAATGTCCATACAGCCAGCCAGTAAATTCCATTTTTCTTGAGTTCATTTGAGTGGGCTTCTGTGCCTAGCAAATGACAATCCCTGATGAAAATGGCCTCATATCTGGATAATGCCTATGAGTTGAACAGGGAGTGTTACTGACATCCTTTCTTCTCTACTACCTCTTGAGGTAGGTCTGGGTTCTCATGTCCCGCGTTTTCATGAATGGAGAGAACTGGATGCAGTCAATTGTGAGACCCAAAGACACAATACTGGAATATGACAGGCCCAAAGCTGAGTCTCAAAGTAACAAGCAGCATCTCATCATGCGATATAGCTTTCTAGTCATCTTGGGGACCACTAATTCCTTACACAGAACACTTCCATTGAACTGGCTTCCTACCAGTGTCAACACAGCCTGTGAGTCTGGTTTAGCTGGGTCCCCCTGCTCTGGCTAAACCTAGGAATGCTTATGTCTTAAATAGTTTAACTGACTCTTAAGAAGCTTAAATGACAAACATTCTTCCGCTTTCCTTTTCCTAAGAAACGTTTCGTGCTATCTGTAAAATTCAAGACAACTCTTACTGATTCAGTCTACTTCACGGGCTTTGCATAGCTTACAAAAGAATGTAATCCACCCACATGTTATCTTATTGGAGATGCAGCATCAACATTCATGAAATACATTGAAACCGAGGGTTATTGTTATACAAGTATTTGTAGACTTACAGTAGCACTTGGCAATGAAGGAAATAAGATTGTTATTCAAGAGTTATATTAAAACATTCATGAAATAGTTACCAAGGAAGAAATAGATCTAATAATAATAATAATAATAATAAAGAATAGATCCTAGATGAGGAAGACTAGACTTGGTCAGGAGCAGGTAGTCAGCCTGGGAAGCAGAGAAAAGAAGGAGAGAATTTAGGAGGAGAAGGAGAAGAAGAGAAGAAGATAAAGGCGGAGAGGGACAAAGAAGATAACTACTACCCACTTAAGGACCATCCTAAAGACAGGGGTCTCTTTTCCTCCCAAAAGCCACAAGGATACATAAGCCATCTCATGGACAACTTAGGGAGAGAAGCCAAGATTGGGAGATTATCTAATAAACCAAGTATTTTTATGCAAGAGAGACAGACCATTACCTAAGAGATGATTTACGGAAAAGGACTGGACCAAGCTTTAACATGGATTAGATGTCTAGTTAATTTCCCCCCAGATATCTAGTGAGTAGGGACTCAGGAGAAATATACTTTCTGTGTGAGTAAATTCAAACATTTTATGCTCTCTTGACATCCAAGCTGTTGTAGGAGTTCAATCTCGTGATCCCCTTGCATAACACATGTGCCAAAATCTCTCGCATAAAAATAAATGATTGCTGGGGGCCACCATAAGCCAGAGCAAGCCAACAACGCATCAATGGAAAAGTGACATTTCGGGTGGGACTGAAAGGAGGGGGCATTGTAATCAACAGGACAAACGGGAGAAACAACATGAGCAAATGCAAAACGGCAGAAATGCCTTTAGTATCTTCGGAGACACACGGCTTTGTCCAGGAGGGTGAAGGTCTGTGAGTTGGAGAAGAAATCCAAACAACTTCTGGAGGTCCCTGAATGCACGTGATGGAATTCATAGCTGTAAGGATCGCAGAGGGGAGTGACATAGAAAAGGTGACATTTTAGGGCCAGTGTCAGGGCAGCACGAACCAGAGTTCTGCAGACAGACCTGAGAGAAAGTGGTTTTTGCCCGGTGAAGGGGCAGTGTAGAAAGAAGAGAACCACCTCTAAGAGAAAACTGTCATAAATACTAACAGAATGCAAGAGGATAAAGGATCTTTCAAGAATCCTATCAAGGGGAAGCCAGGATGGCTCAGTGGGTTAAGAGCTCGCTTTGCAGCCCCAGAGCTCAAGGATCGAATCCTGGCTCCGGCCCAGGTGGACCCATATGCTGAACTGGGGTGTGGCCCCCAGTTCAGTTCTTGCCGGGGCCTATGTGGGAGGCTCCTGGCCCAATTCCTGCCCCCACGCAGCCCCATATCTACCTGTGGAGTGAAACTATATGGAAAACTAATGCTGTCAACTATGGAGACTGCTCTGGGCTCTCCCCCTTCTGTCTGTCTGTCTGTATCTCTCTGTCCAAAAACAACAAAAATAAATCTTTAAAAAGAATCCTATCAAATGTCACCTCTTCTGGGAATTTGTCCGGGAGCCTAAGTACCCCACTGGGCAGAATTAACCATATCTCCCTCTGTGCATATATTAAAACACATGCTCATTACAAAACTATGATATGCTTATCTAAAAAAAGTATTATCCCTTCGCTCTCTTCTAGCATTGCCTTTAATCCCATAAACCCTGATACAAAAAAAATATGAGTCATCCGCGAACTCAAGTATTAGACCTCCTCGCGGACATGAGTGCCTTCTCTTGGAAATTCTCCATTTCCTCCAAAACACCCCTAATAAGGATACTTCTTTCCTGAAGCCCCAGGGGCCCAGGCCTGGCGTGTAAGAGTCTATGCTGTGTGCTCCTTGGAGGGTTATGTCTGAAGATAGCCGTTTCCTGGAAGCTCCAGCACTGTACGCAGACCGGCATGTTCTGCTCCCTGGACCTCTCAGGTCCATCAGCCCAAAGACCCATCCCTGCCTGACCTGACAGCAAGGGTGAAATGGGTCAGGGGAATAAACTGGTGACGGAAGGTGACTAGACTTTTAGTGCTGAGCACTGTAATAGCGTACACCTGAAACGTATATAACGTTATTAACCACTGTTACCCCCATTTAAAAAACAGTAAGGTTTGTAACCTTTCCTTAGGTGGGATTTTCCTGAGTCACCTCTAGTTCTCAGAGCATCTTGCAGTAGGCATGACAGGCCGTTGGAAGTAAGAACAAGAAGCATGCTAGACCACTTCAAGTCTGTATTCTTCCTATGTTGTGGCCTTTGGAAAGTAACGGCACCTCCCTCAGCCCCAGCCCCTTCGTTGGCAAAAAGAGAAATAACCACACGGCATGGGCCCACCTCTCAGGGACAGTGTGAGGGTCAAGTGAGATACTGTGTATAAAAAGCACTCTGCACTTTGAAAGCATTTACAGGCATTAGGTATTCTTTCTGTGAATTCAGAAAGTACTTAATACAAAATTAGATCATAAATCTGAAGTGGCATAAAAAAGGTTGTATAATGGAAGGTATAAGATATACAGAACCTGTTGTCAATTACGCAAATATTCCAGTTTTCCACACAGCGTACCAAGAAAGTATTAGCTTTACAACACATACTGCACTGTTATAAGTTTAAATGTGAACATATTGTATTGGATTATATATTTTTATTACAGAACTTACATGATTGCTGCATGTCTTATACCGAATGTTCTGCCCTTCACAATTCCTAGGGGAAAAAAGAATACAATGATTTCATAGAAGTGGCAAGCAGGGGGAAAAAAGTCAAAACAAGACATGGGTAAAATTTTTTATTTTTTAAGATTCTTTTTTATTGTTTTTGACAGAGAGACAGAGACAGAGAGAGACAGAGGGAAGCAGGAGCACCCAGAGCAGTCTCCATAGCTGTACATCATCAGTTTTCAACATGGTTTTGTTCCACACAAGTCGGCGGGGGCCATACAGGGCAGGAACTGGGCTGGGGGCCTCCCACATGGGAGGCACTTCCTCACGAGCTGGGGGGCAAACCAGGGGTCAACCAGGGGCCTCCCACATGGGAAGCTTGCTCTGGTGAGAACCAAACTGGGGCCACACCCCAGTTCAGCCTATGGGTCCGCATGGGCTGGGGCCAGGATTTGGTCCTTGGTCCCTGGGGTTGCAAAGCGAGCGCTTAACCTGCTGAGCCATCCTGGCATCCAATGATAAAATTTTTATTCGTGCCCATAACCTCTCAAAGATTCAAAGGTTAAATTCTAGGAAATAACTATCGAGGACCAGGAGGCTACAAAGTCTCAAGAGTCACTTTTAAAAAAGTAAATGCTTTAGTTGTAATTAATGTAACAGCGTTACTTACGCATAACCACTGAAATTAACATATTATATGTATGTGTGTGTATCTGGTTTTTTTTCCCCACAAAAAAGAAGGGAAAACTTCAGGCAGAAGACTTTGCATAGCAAGTCCCTGAAGTAGTTTCTGTTCCTCACTCACTGAAGTTAACCCAAGTTGGCTGGGCACTATCATACCTTCTTTATCGATACAACTGCTTCTGTTAGAAATTTGCTCAAGGTAATGCTACTGTATTTGATTTCAACCGCAGGCCTTACTAAATTGGACACTACCAAAGAGTGTCGGGTAGGTTTCTTGTGATACCCATATGATAGGGTCTGAAGTCACGTGTAGGTCTGAGACTATCCCAGGATGGCTGCCACATCCCCTGTCCTCCAGCCACTGGCTCTGGGATCCTGCCATTGGTTTTCCAGACACACATTCCCTTTGGATGTTTGCAATGCCATCTGGCAGGGTCTTCCCACTGCTCTGTTTTACATTAACTCCTTAAAGAGATCTGATGTATTCATGGTACCTTTCCCAATTTTTTCCATGGTGTTATATATGTTTACCCTTTAGGTTTTCCTGGCCAATGTAATGGCAAAGTTGGAGCAAGACAAGTTAAACACAGGCTTAATTCATCATCTTGAATTAAAAGCCAATCAATACTATTTTAAAGGCTGTAAAACATTTAGTGCTAGAAGAGTAGAAAAAGTTTTAAAGTGGATTTGAGGAGGCCATTTTTTGCTGGCATGATTTAAAATATGAGCCCATTTGAAATGATTGGGAGTTTATCTCAACTATATATATAATGCACTGTACATAGTTTCTGATGATTCTATTTTTATTGATTTCCAAAAGCGATAAGTGAAAAGTAATAATGTGCTACGGATAGGAGAGGAAAATCAATCATAAGAAATCCTAGCACAAAGACCTTTCCTCTTTATATCTTGGCATTTAATCCTCTATTGTTTCCTCCATGATTTATTTACAGATGTGAAATCATACTGCTAGTTTTTTCTTTGTATTTGCTTTCATCTAATATTACAAGCATTTTCTCACTTAATAAATCTTTGGGAAAAAATTGTTCTAATGACTACACAATAGTTCATTATACAGACATCACGTTTAGGTAGTTTTAATTTTTTATTGTTTTAAATCATAATAAAATACACGTTAACACTTTACCACCTTCACCATTTTTAAGTCTACCGATCAGCCTTGTAAGTATATTCAGATTGTTGCACAGATATTACCTTTTATGGTTATTTATGCTTCCTCTTCTTTTCCCTTCCTTTTTACATGTACATAGAGTAAAATTCATTTTTTTTTTTTTTTTTTTTTTTTTTTTTTTTTTTAAATTTTTTCTTTATCTTTTCACATTTATAGACATAAATTATCTTTTTGTCTTCAGTGCATAGTCACCTCCACTTTACTCTTTGACAGATAGAGAGAGAGACAGAGACAGAGACAGTCAGAGAACCGAACTGTGGGAACTCCCCAGTTCAGCACGTGGGTCCTGCCTGGGCCGGAGCCGGGATTCGATCCTCGGTCCTCATGGCCTCAAAGCGAGCGCTCAACCCGCTGAGCCGTCCCGGCTTTCCCCAAAATTCATTTTTTGAGGTATAGAACGTTATGCATTCAGAGAAAGCCAGGCAGGGGTGTACGCCCTCCCACATCCAATATGTGGAACACCTCTATCACCCCATACATGCCATCATGCAGTGAACTTTTCCCCACCTTCAGCATCTGGCAACCATCGAATTGTTTTTTGTCCCTTTCAGGCACTATAATTTGAAATCTACGTTGTTACATGTATCAGTAGTTTATTCCTTTTTAATTGCTGAGTAGCAGTCCACTGTTCTTCCATTGTATGTGTGTGTGTAACTGTTTATCCATTCTCCAGGTACATATATGGTTTGTTCCCAGTTTTTAGCAACTATGAACAAAACTGCTGTGAACATCCATGTACAAGTTTTGTGTGAACATCACTTCTCATTTACCTTTGGGCAAATACTAAGTGGAACTGTTTCTTTTCATATAATATAATAATGCTTTGCTAAACATCCTTATGCTTCATGATTGTTCACATTTAGAATATGTATCTAGAAGTGAATAATAAGTGCCAGGCCTTTTATGACTTTTTCTCATATGAGGTTTTTTACCTCCTGGTTGGTTAAATACCGCTTGTTTGCTTTTGAAAACAGGGTACATCGGCTGGTATATTGTTGAACTTTTACATGTAATATAGGAAAGGCAATGCAGTATGATATATTACTTTGTTCAAGACCCTTTTTCGCAAAACTGTAGACATGCTTCATTGACGGCTGACATTTATTCTTTTTATTCTTTCAAACATGCGTTTTATTTTGCTGCCTGAAAGTTTATAGCTATTTTGTTTTTGTTAGTATTTGAATTAAAAACTGTAGTCAGTATGTATCTAGTTGTGTGTTTCTTTTCATCATTTTTGACTGAAATTTTTGACTTTTTTACAGATGTGAAATCATACTGTTGAGAATACTCAACAGTTTTAGTTTGCCGTGTTATGGATTAATCTTGGATTGTGATTTTGATTACTGCTCTTATTCCAAATATGCCTGTGATTCTTTTTTAAATATATTTTTATTTATTTATGACAGAGAGAGAGAGATACAGAGAGAGAGAGAGAAATGAACTAGGGGAGCTCCCAGTTCAGCATATGGTTCCGCATGGGCTGGGGCCGGGACCCAATCCCCGGTCCCTGGCGCTTCAAAGTGAGCGCTTAACCCACTGAGCCATCCTGGCTTCCCCTGCCTGTGATTCTGAAGCTAGAGTTCCCCTTTCAGATCCTATGCCTTCCTTCCTGATCTGTGATTTTTCATGTTGCTTTACCTTCTCTTATGTACCTTCTCTTATGCTTCCAAGAAGTCTACAGATGTTTGCCCACATGACTGCTTTCCTTTTCCTGTAGTGGTTATTTTGTATTTCATTGTCTGACATTTGATTTTCCCTTTCTGTGCAATCCTTCTTTACTTACATAGCATCTTCACCTACTTTGTTTGGGAGAAATAAGGTGGAGTGAAAAGAACAGCTAATGATAGCTGCCTCCCATAGCATTACCTAAATGACAATTAAATTTCTGAACTGGAAGATAGACAAGGTGCCCAATCAGTTGCCCCTTTGAATAGAAGTCTCTTGACATCTTCCCAGGTTATTGCAATAGGCTGATCCAGTCTTAGCATTTTGTAATACTGTACATTTCCATCTTTGTGACTTGTCACAGATACATGATTTTGAAACTTATTAAACTTATTAAAGTTTGATGAGGTTACATCAAACTTTAAACATTCAAACATTAGCAAACTGGGAGGCTGACGGGATAACTGTCTAAGGGTAGAGAAGTCTCTCTTGGTCAAAGGGAAATGACCCCACTCTCCTGAGACTCAACAGCTATGTCAGCGAACAAGGTCATTTACTTAGGGGACTTATTGCATTGTGCTTTTTCTTTTCTAAAGATTTACTTTTATTGTTTTTGACAGAGAGAGAGAGAAGGGGGAGGGCCCAGAGCAGTCTCCACAGTTGCACGTCATCAGTTTTCGACATGGTTTCATTCCACAGGTGGGCATGGGGCTGCACAGGGCAGGAACCAGGCTAGGGGCCTCCCACCTGGGAAGCTCGCCCCAGTAAGAACTGAACTGGGGGCACACCCCAGTTCACCATATGGGTTCGCACAGGCCAGGGTCGGGATTTGATCCTCAGACCTTGGGGGCTGAAAAAGCGAGTGCTCAACTCACTGAGCCATCCAGGCTTCCCCTCACTGTGCTCTTTTATGTGTGGATAAAGGGAAATAAATCACAGGAAAAGTAAAAGGGCAATTTAAAGTGCTCTGTTTATCCTGGAAAGACCCCAGTTGAGGAGAGCAGCTAATAGATTTGGGAAGTGATAACCAAAAGCTTTTTGTAGCATGCCGACTTAGAACTCTAAAAAACTTCTGATTCGAATTTCAAGGGGGCAGACAAATTACAAAGTCACTGTTTAAAACAGAGTATTTGAATTGAGCTAAATATGGGAACACACACACAAATGACTGAAATCTACAAAGAGGCATCTTTTTAGAAGTGCATTAGAACTTCAGAAATAACTTTTCAGGTGCATTTTGAGTAACTTTAAATTTTAGCTAATTAACTGAAAAAACAAAACTACTTTTGTAAAAAAAAAAAAGAGAGAGATTTAAAATTAAAAGGAAAGAACATATCCGTTAAAGGCTGCTTGTGGTTGGGTTTCAACCTGCTGTGTAGACAGAGGGTTGTGGTCCATACCTCACTGCCCTCCACCATTTCCTCACTGGGAGGCAGTAACTTGCATCTTGAGGGCTGAGCCTGAAAATCTAAACCTAAAACTTCAGTCTATCTCCACTACACATCCCCACTACCACTGCAGCAAACTGATGTGGAAAGACAGCATTTTATTTCACAAATTCTCAAAATATAAAGCTCCATTTTGAACTCCTGCCTCCTCCAACTACTTCTTACAGTGACTCTACTGCATACCAGGATGTGGACATACGGTGTGGGGACCAGTAAAACCCAGAATAACCTTTTGGAAGGTGGGCCCATTGTAGTACAGGCTTCCCCTGCTGAGTGAGTGTTCTAGGAACCCATCTGCATCTGTGGACCGGCTGGCGATGCTGTGAGAGAGGCTGCGTTCACCTTCAGTGAATGTTCCTTGGAGACTCTTTCAATGCATTTGCCCATTTCATGATGGGTGATTTACAGAAACAACATGCAGCCTGTCAATGCACCTGCACACACCGCGCTGAGTATTCAGCCATTTTTGATAAAAATTGGCATGACCCCTGTGCCCCACCCTCCCTATTCACCCGATCTCACCCCAAGTGACTTTTGTTTGTGTCCTTGGATGAAAAATGTCCTCAAAGAGAAATACTTAGCCGATATGGAAGAGGTGAAACAAACAAAAAAACGGCAGAAGCACTGAGAGGCATCAAAATCAAAGAGGTTCAAAAACTGTTTTGAGCAGTGGAAGAGCCTCTTGGTAGGTGTCTTGTACCAAACAGAGAGTCCTTTGAAGGTGACTGAAGTTTAAGCGTGTAAGAATAAATATACAATTTTTTATAAATAAATTCTGGTTTTGTTTTTTGGGTGCCCCACCCCTTCATAAAGATGTGTAGGGAGATTACCTCTTGATTCCCACAACACATCAGAAATCAGGTTTATTTCACTCAATCACCTGGCTGGCATTCTTAATGTTCTCATTAACTTTGTCCAGTCTAATGCACACACTGAGTCCACTGACTGGCTTCTACTGATGTGGCATTGCTTTGGTTACAATGTAGTTATAAAAATGAATGACCACTTTATGAAACAGGCATGAAATAAAAGGCAAGTTATTTTAAAGTTAAGGACACTGGAGTCCTACTTCTCCCAAAGCAGGAACCTGCCAGCTTATTCTGGAAATAATTCCTTTGGCTCCAAGCCATTGAGCTACAGAAATATGACTTCCAAGTTTTTAATTTCATTCTAATTATTATAGGCAAGAGCCAATGGTTATTGAGAGTATATGAAAATTCAAGAACATCATTTCACAATTGTGTATTTTCTACCCCAAAGCAGCATTCATCACACCCTGAAACTGAAGATTTCTGAAGCCATAAACTTACGAATACATATATATTTTATGTTGATTCCACATGAGGATACACTAAAAACATTAGTAAAAATTTTCCTGGACTTTACAGCACTATAATTTATTACATTCATTCGATGATATATTGACTCAAAAAAACGAGCATCTTAAAAACAGAGAATCGTGTGTTTTGAAAAATAAAAATATATTAATTTTTTTAGAATAGTAGTTAACTTAAACCTGCGTTTCCCATGGTTGGCACTTGACTAGCATATGAAGTTACAAATTTCTGCAAGAGAAAAAGAGACATACTGGCTGGCACATTCTTCAGTGCAAAAAGGACTGTGTAGTTTAATGTAACCAAACTATGAAATAACTTTATCCACAGAGAAATAAATGAGCAAAATAGCGATATTCGTCCTGTTCCTGAATTTTAAGGAGCACCCCGATAAAAAGAAAAGGCACTGAAAGGCTTTCTAAAAAAGGCTTTATATGAAACTAACTCCACATTCCTCTCTTCCAAGAAAAATGAACCACAAGAGCTCCATATTTATGAAGATTTAATAAATGCAGGAGGCTGGTCTAGGACACAGAGACCTGATAAGCTTTCCAGGGCAAGTGCGTTTCCTTCTTAATAATCTCAGAGTACTTCCAAAATTACAGTGAAAGTTCCTTTTTTTTTTTAAGATTTATTTTTATTGTTTTTGACAGAGACAGACAGACAGAGAAAAGGGGCAGGGCCCAGAGCTGTCTCCATAGTTGTACGTCATCACTCTCCTACATGGTTTTGTTCCACACAGTTGGGCGGGGGCCGTGTGCACAGGGTGGGAACTGGGTTGGGAGCCTCCCGCATGGGAGGCATGTCCGCTCGAGCCAGGGGCCAAACCACGGGCCTCCCACATGGGAAGCTCACCCCAGTCCAGCATATGGGTCCACATGGGCTGGGGCTGGGGCCGGGATTTGATCCTCGGTCCTTGTGGCTTCAAAGCAAGCGCTTAATCCCGCTAAGCTATCCCGGCTTCCCCTGCCTTCTTTTTCACCACTGGCTTTCCCCTTTCTGCCTTGTCTCTTGTTCTCCTGGCACTAAAACCTCTTTTCCCTTCCTGTTCCAGCACCATTATATATGCATGCTGCTCGTGCCACCTGAATGTTTCATCCCGTTATCCCAGTCTTGACAAAACTGACTTGTTCTCAGCATCAAGTCTCAGCAGGGCCCCTCAGCACAGAGGACTTCCCTGGATAAGGGTCATCTATCCCCGTGACACCATTTCTAATTACGATATATAATTTGGTTCCCTCCTGGTTTATTGTCTCCCTGCTCCTCCCCTCCTGCCCTCCCCCCCCCCCCCCCCCCCCCCCCCCCCCCCCCCCCCCCAACCCCCTCCCGGCCGCAAGAACCCGGAGGGCAGGTGCTGTGCTCTGTTCATTCATTCACTACTGATAAGCTCCTTCCCCACATCAAGGTACAGAAAGGGTCTGGAACTGGAGTCTTAGAGAATGGGAGGCTTTCTGAAGATTTCCCTGGGAACAGCCTGGCTGTGAATCCCATCTCTCACTCTGTCTCACCAGCAAAGAGCAGAGATGAGGGCTTCCGTTGGCCAACCCCACATCCAGAGGAAGAAATATTAGAACCACAGACCTTTAGCTTTCAGTGTGTGTCTCCCGCAGGTGGTTCACACTTGAGAAACGTACGGTAAGTGGCCTGCGTAAGCCCAGTTGCTGATACCGTACTGGCTTCCAGAACGTTCAGAGTCTGTTGAATGAAGTTCACGGGAAGGTCTCCAGTGAACCAGATGTGGGCTACGTGCGAGAGACCCTGCTTGAGGTCGCCTTCAGAACTTACTAAGATGGCTGTGAGAGGTGAGCAGATGCAGCAGGGAGAAGCTAGGGGTGTGCCTAAGGAGCAATATTAGCAGACACAGGAGTGTGAAGAGCCCACCTCAAGAGAATGCTGCATGGGACCAGGAAGGCAGAAGGGCATACGGTGTGCCAGGGAAATCTATCCAAGTGCTCACAACAGAAGGAGTCAGCTTTAGATACAGTCAAGGCAGATCTTGCCCTCTCCTTTCACCCAAATTCCCTTTTTATTTGAGTTAGGAAGAATCTGAGTAGCCATCCTTCCCAATCCAAAGCCTGTCATTAGTAGGTGACATCCCTCCCCCAACCCCAAATCCTGCCCCCTACCCCCCCAACCCCTGGTCAGAAAGAGAAGGTGCAACTTCACACACACACACACACACACACACACTTGGGAGATCACACGACAAAATGACATTCCAGAAAAGTCAAGCGAATTTAAAAGTTAATTGAAATAATCAAGAAACAGGTAAGTGTTTTGGTTGTATGGCCATATAGGGTGAACATGGTCATGTATGGTCCTTAATACAGGGTCTAGCAGAAGCAACACCCTTTCTTAAGTTTACCAAGCTCATAAAAAAAGGGGGTGGGGTGGGGTTTACTTCTGCCGGACTCTGTATATTCCTCTCATTAGTTTTGAACAAGTACAATACATACAATTAAAAAAAAAAAGACAGAGAAATAAACACCACTCCTTTCAGACCCGAAACGCACTATTAAGGGCAAATTATTCAGACTCCCCTCAGATACGGAGGCCCCAGAGAGATGCTGAAGTCTGAGCCTTCCCTCACTCCCAGTTTCCACGTTGGAAACTTTCAATGACCGGCCATCAGTGGAAAAGGACTTAGAAGCCCCTAACTGGCCTGTGAGGTTCTTTGACTGCAGGCCTGACCAGGGCAAACACATGCCAGTGGCAACAAGATTCCACCCCCTTTCTACACAGAATGGTGCACTGAGAGGAACAGGGCCTTATGTCTTCATCAGGGAAATAAAGGACTAATTCCCAAATCCGGTCTGCAGCCACGTACTTAGGGCTCAGTGCTGGAGTCAGAACTGGCCCAGGGGTAAGTCAAGGCCCCAGTGGTGCCCCCAGCCCGCCTCCCTGTGTCCTCCTAGGGTGGACCGAGAGAGAGCTCTCAAAGGCCTCTCCACTCCCTGCTCTTCATGGTCCCCAGGAGGCTACAGGACACCTGAGGTAACTAATAGGCCACAAAGCAGGGACCTTGAGGAAATCCAAGCAACGTATGTTCTCCCTGCATTTCTGCTCTGCAACCCACACTCCTCAGGGGAAATCAACGTCCTCGCACACCTGAAAGCTCCCCAAGTCTGACTGTGATGACTATGACCGTGGAGTCTTCTGTCATCCGGAACCAGCATCTCGTGCTCCATCTACCCGACCTCTCTCACCTGGGAGCTAAGGTCAAGTGCTTGGGTGGGCTTCCACCTGCCCTTTGAAGAATGAGCTCAAATTGACTCAAAAGCCATGATACATGCGGGCTTATTACAAATTTACATTAAGAAGCTCATCTTGGGAAGCTGGGATGGGTCAGTGGGTTAAGCGCTCGCTTTGCAGCCCCAGGGACTGAGGATCGAATCCCGGCTCCAGCCCGTGTGGACCCATATGCTGAACTGGGGTGTGCTTCCCATGCGGGAGGCCGCCAGTTCGGTTCTTGCCCCCTGGTTCGGCCTCTGGCTCAAGGGAGCACACACCCCATGTGAGAGGTCCCCAGCCCAGTTCCTGCCCTGCATGGCCCCCGCCCACCTGTGTGGAACAAAACCATGTGGAAAACTGATGACGTACAACTATGGAGACTGGTCTGGGCCCTCCCTCTTCTCTCTCTCTCTGTCTCTGTCAAAAATAATAAATAAAATCTTAAAAAAAAAAGAAGCCAATCTTACATTTAACAATGTTATTTAATGTAAATACTATCGAAGAGGTGAAAACAGAGCCATGTCCTTAAAGACTTGCTCAGAGAACGTGAACAAGAAAGTGATTAACGTTGCAACAACCCAAGGGTGGGACCCAGAAGACAACCTTTTTCCCCCAAGTCTTGACAACGCTGGACCAGCGACTGAAGGTGCCTCCCCTCCCTCAAGGCCCCAAGTGTCTGCTGCCCCCGACTCCTATAAGGGGTAGGGTCACACCTTGAAAATGGGACCGTTACTATTTAACGATGGTGACGTGAGGTTGAGGAATACTAAGGCCCAGGAGAGATTATCCCATCATAGGACCTTTCAAAGACAAGAACTCAGTTGTCGGGCCCCCCACCTCCCCCCCTCCACCCCTCCAAAGGCCCTGATATCCCACAGGGGACAGCTGGTGAAGCCACCACTCACCTCCCAGTCAGGCATCTCCTCAGAGAGTACGACGCCCCTCCCCCACAAGTCCGGGAGCAGTCGCTCCAGTCTCCCCAGGCGTCCCAGTTCCCATCTTTGTCTTCATCGGAATGAGTGTTTCTTGAGGTCTAGAATGTGAAAGACACAATAAATTAAAGACTGAGGTGGTAAAATGGTTTTTTTCTCCAGGGTCTTCATTCTAAGCTGTTCACGTAAAACCCAAGTTGCTGAGAAATGCTTTGCTTTGGAATGGCTACATTTAAAAAGAACATACAATATAGGTTGATGGAAAAACTCATGGCATGTGATACTTTTCCTACGAAGGTTTTGTCCAGATGGCTTTTAAGCTCAGTTTTTTTTAAAGATTTATTTTCTTTTATGTATGTATGTATTTATTTGTTTATTTTGAGAGAAGGTGAGAGCAGTCTCCATAGTTGTCCATCATTAGTTGTGACACAGTTTCATGCCACACAGATGGATGTGGGGCCACATGGGACAGAATCAAACTGGGGGCCTCCCACATGGGAGGTGAGAGCCTTTGCCACCATCCTGATGGTTACCAGTTGTGCCACAGTTCAGCATGTGGGTTTGCACAGGCCAGGGCCAGGATCCGATCCCCAGACCTCATGGTTGCAAGGCAAGCAACTCAACCTGTTGTGCTATCCCAGAACCCCTCAGCTCAGTTTTGAAGCTGAAATTTTATCATTCAGAAATTTATATAAACTGGCTAAAATACCAATAATATGTAGTACATTATT
This sequence comes from Craseonycteris thonglongyai, assembly GCA_004027555.1. Taxonomy (NCBI): domain Eukaryota; kingdom Metazoa; phylum Chordata; class Mammalia; order Chiroptera; family Craseonycteridae; genus Craseonycteris; species Craseonycteris thonglongyai. Next base: position 29,502 of record PVKE010011541.1, read on the forward strand.
CCTGTTTTATAACGGGTGCCTAAGAAGTTCTCAACCCTAGAAGTCTCCCATGCCTGTCAGACTGCTGCCAATTCCAAGGAAACCTTTTTGCATGAGCATCTGTGGAAGCTCCTGACAGAGAGGAGGCTTCATCCTCAGAAAACACAATCCATTATGCATTAGGGCTCCAAGAAAATAGGAATTGGTCAATTATGATTATGAATACAGTTTGGTTTAATTGGTTTTATGAACTTGTCATCACTGACTTATGTCAGGACACTCCAGAGGGTGTGACAAGTTAAAAAATATATAGACAGATGTAGACATACTGTGGGGGGTCCCCAAAAAATGTATACACATTTTAAGAGATGTTATCTATGTACGACATAAATGCAGAAGGTAACCACTCTGAGCACCTCTTGTAATTGTAGAAGTCAAACGTGACCTGTAATCATCTTTTGTTATTGATATATATTAAGTATGACAGTTTTAATATAGGTTTTTTTTTCCTTTCTTAAAACGTGCATACATTCTTTGGCACCCTCTGCCGACAGGAGATGATATAGATTACTTAAATTACAAAACTTTCCTCAGGGACCTAAAGTAGGCTTGCCTAAGTGGGAGAAACAAGCCATAGTCCTAAATGGGTAGAGCCAATACTATAAAATGTTAATTCTCTCCAAATTAATCCATAAATTTATAGCAACTCCAATCAAAACCCCAAAGGAAAAATTTTGGGGGAACCTAACCAAATGATTATAAAGTTCATCTGGTGGAGTAAATGCTCACAAGAGCCAAAAGGAAAAAAAAAAAAAAGTAAAAGAACGGAAATGAGAGGGAAATTGCCTCAATTAAAAGACTATAGAACTGGCATTGCAACAGCAGTCAGATGTATTAAATTTAAAAAAAAGAAAAAAGTCCAGAAGTGAATGGTTTTTAAAAAATTTATTGATCACTTCTTTACAAAATACACCAAAATGAACCCAAGATATATCAGAAATGTGTATTACAAATGCTGAAGCCCTAAAATACTAGGAAAACTGTAGATTAATATAGACTTGATGTAGGAAAAACTGTCCTAGATATGTCAACAAAGATAGAAACGATAAAGGAAAAGGCAGATAGATGCTAAAATAAAAACACACTTAGCATTTTCTATCTCTTCACCTGTAGAGAAAGGTGCACACATATGAATATACATGCAAAAATACGTAGTACAGGTAGATGGGCCAGAAGAAAACACACCACATGATCTCAAAGAGTGGGCGCTGGGGAATTAGGAGTGAATGTCATTAGGGGAGAGACATAAAAGAGACCTCAAAACTGAATGTTTTATTTCCCCTACCCCCTTAACAAGATCTAAAGCAAATATAAGAAGTTAAGTTGGATGAAGCCAAATGGTGCTACCATGGCTGTTCATTTTGACTGAACTGTTAGGATGTTTGAAATTTCTTTTTTAGAAAAAGTTTCTGGGGTCACAGGCAATCTTTAGAGAACAATATAAGCCTATGTCGTTTTTTAATACAGGTAAATGTGTACGAGCCTAGAGAAAGGAATGAGTGATGAATGGTTAATTTAAATGTCAGAAGGCTGTCTCCACGGTGATTTTAAGATCTTTTGTTTTTGTTGCTTCTCTGCATGTTGTAAAGAGTCTATTTATTTTTAAGCAAACACTTTAATTCTTTAGTTAAAAAAGAAGCAAGCAAACACACTAAACAGAGCCGCATCCTGTTGACATACAGAAAATTCCAAGTCAGACAGAGTTTCATAGGTAAGTTCTAAGTTGGGGAACAGGGCAGTTTAAGAAGGAAACCCTGACATACAACCTGTGACTAAACTAGATATTACACAGGTTTCCTTAAGCCCTTAGGCCAAGTTACCTCATCAAATAAAAAAAAAAAAAAAAATTTAAATAAATAAATTAAGAGGCGGCTCTGTTTGTCGAAAGGACCTTCAAATGCGAAATGAAGAAATAATGACTAGGAGCAAGGAGGGACTTTTCCAATAATTTTCACCCAAGTCTCACCAGCCAGTGAGTTTTGTGGCTTCTTGCCAAGCTACCTATTTATAGCACAGTGAGCAGGCTGACAAGAGGCAATATTTCGGTAACAGTCAAGTGAAAGGGAAGGATAAGGGCCTGGCAACTGATCAAATCTGTCATCAGGAATAAGAGCTAATTAAATCCATACTATTTACTGCTCTAATTAGACCACTGTTCAGTTCAGTTTTTTACACTAAACGTCACCAAGTATAACCATGCCCTGCCTATCACATCATATAAAATACTGTTTTAATTCATTAAAAAAAAATACAATCAGCAGTTTAATATGTTCATTGGGACTTTTAGGTGGGTAAAGTCAAAATCATTTAGGCAAACATTTAAAATACACACAGCTGAAACGGATTTTTCATTTTGTCACTCGATACACTGATAGGTTGAATGTGAAAAGTTGAAAAACATCATCGTATATATTTTAAAGTGAAAGCCGAGAGTTCTTTGCAATATTGTTTTAATTTGTTTTTACTCCCACTATCCCATCTGTTCAGTTTATGGTTAGAGTCAGGTTTCTTTCCATAACTTCTCCACCTTTACGTACAAAAAAAAGAGAGAAAAGAAAAAGAATCTTGATTCTAACATAACTAAAATAGGCATGTTATAAATGTAGGCATTTGGTTTTTCTAGTTGGATCAGTAGGACATTTCTCCCCCTAAGAAAACAGAGAAAAATAAAAACGATATCTCAAGAGGGCTCCTGGAGTCTTCCTCCTCTTGTTGGCCATGAAGATGGTTGGAGTTCACTCTGAAACCCCACAGCTGGTTTTTCCTGAGCAGCCCTCCTGCGTTTCTCATGTACAAGTATTATTTGTCTTAATCCCAAGTAGCAGTAATATCCCCAACTTCTACTGAGGTCTTGTCTCTTCCCTTTGATAAGAGCACCATGAGGACCAAACATTCAAATGAATTAAAAAAAAAAAATCTCCATGTGAGCAGAAGGCAGCATCACCAGGGTCACTGGTGAATGTTTAAGTTTGTGACTTCTCCCCTATCTGGACACGAAGCCTCCCTGGAACTTCCGTCTTCCTAGCGCACTGCACAGAGAGCTCCATCCTCTCCTTGCAGAAAAAAGTTCTCAGCTTCCTCGAACCATTGGGTGCCTTCAATAGCCCCAGTATTTTCTCTCTGCCCATATGTGAGGTGCACATTTTTAATCTCAAAAGGTAGTGTCCAGAATATATAACACTGTATCTGAGAATGAGACCATGCATTGTTCCTATGATTCCAGGTTTCCTTCGATGAAGTCTAAGTTTCCTTCTTCCCTTTTCTTTCTTCCCTTTCTTTCTTCCCTCCTTCCTCTTTCCCTTCCCTCTTCCTCCCTCCTTCCTCTGTTCCTCCCATACTTCCTCTTCCTTCCTTCTTCTTTTCCTTCTTTCCTCCCTCCCTCCTTCTTTCTCTCCCTTCCTTCTACAGGCTATAGTCAGATCATTTATTGGATCCCATTATGCAAGCATTATCCCATAATAGTTAAAAGCTATGAAACTCTAGGTAAATCTTTTTTTAATTTATTATTATTGTTTTTGACAGAGAGAGAGAGAGAGAAAGATACAGAGACAGAGAGAAGCGAGGAGGGCCCAGAACAGTCTCCATAGTTGCACATCATCGGTTTTTCCACATAGTTTCATTCCACAGGTGGGCACAGGGCTGCACAGGGCAGGACCTGGGCCGGGGTCTCACCCAGGTGAGAACCGAACTGGGGGCACTCCCCAGTTCAGCATATAGGTCCACATGGGCCGGAGCCAGGATTCAATCCTCAGTCCCCGGGGCTGGAAAGTGAGCACAACCCACTGAACCATCCCACCTTTCCCTAGGTAAATTTCTTAAACTATAAAATTCAGCTATAACATAGAGATGATCACATTTATACCATTTAAATAAAATAACACATTTAAATCTAAATCAAGGAACACGACATCTCAAGAAATGTAATCAGTGAATATTTCAGTAGGTGTCAAGCTATTGTTCTTCACAATAAATAAATGTCTTTCTCAGAATGACGAGAGAGCCAACTTGCTCTCCCGTTCTCACTTATGCAAGACTTAACACTAATCACTACTGAATTTCCTCTTGTTGGTTTTGGCCCAGGACACCAGTCTGTTGAGATCTGTTTGAATCTAGATCCCGTCACCCCATCGGCTCAGCTCTGCAGCTTCCAAGCTCCACCCAAGTCCCTGATACACGAGCTGGACATAGCTCCCTAGTCTTACAGAATTCCACTAATGCACAGTTCTGCTTTCTTCGAAATAGTCTGCAGACCAACATGCCAAGGAAGCAGCCAACTAATCAGCCTTGTAATCTGTCAACACAGTTTAAGGTTGCAATAAAAACATGAAACAATACCAGTCACCGTCATGAGATGTCAGGAGACGGACAAGGTGGCGGGGAGGGAAGAAACCAGCCGTTAGGAAGAACTGGACATGGCACGGTGGGGTCTATACGTCTGGGCTGCATTTTCCCGAGAGAAGTTGTCAGCCCTCCACATTAGCCAGCCCCAGCTCTGAAATCTAGTGACAATAAAAGATGGTGACAGAAGTCACCTCCATGTCTGGCCTAATGGTAACCCTCAAGAGGCAACCTCTGGGATGTTGGGATAGCTCAGTGGTTGAGGACTTGCCTTGCTACCATGAGGTCCAGGGTTTGATTCCCATATGCTGAACTGTGGCGCAACTGTTAACTGCAGGGATGGCTAGGAGGCAAAGTGGGAGGGCCCAGAGCAGTCTCCATAGTTGACAGCATTAGTTGTCCATATAGTTTCACAGGTGGGCGCGGGGCTGCACAGGGTTGAAACTGGGCTGGGAGCCTCCCGCATAGGGCCTGGAAAGGACTGAAGTGGGGGCACTCCCCAGTTCAGCATATGGGTCCGCCTAGGCCAGGGCCGGGATTCAATCCTCGGGCTCCAGGGCTGTAAAGTGAGTGCTTAACCCGCTGAGCCATCCCGGCTTCCCCTTAAGTCATTATTTCAATTTAATGTTATTCATACTTTATAAGATAAACTTTTATCAGAACCCTACCTATAGGTTGTTTTTCCTCCTTCTCTCAGCCCACCAATATCCTGTCTCTCTGATTGTGTCTCGGGCCACACCCTGGACAAAACCTATGTTTTCCTCACAGATGGGCCCCTGCATGGCGGGACCAGAACTCCAAAGACAGCAGAGCCTCTCACCACTCCCAGCCAGCATTTCCCATCTTGGATCAAATACATCTGCCTCTGGGATCCGCTCGACCACAACATTCTTTCGATATCTCAATGAAGTCTTTCACTCCCCCCTCACCCCCCGTATTTGCAACCAGAGCTACGCGTCTGTTTTTCCAAAGGATTTGATTTTATCTCGGTAATTTCACGAGACATGGGCATTCTGGGCCAACTCTCACAGACCCAGAGGCATCTGTGAGTTTTTCCCACCCAAACATATACCGAGGGCTTTTGCCAAGTTCAAGGCTTGGTGCCCTGGGAGGACTAGCAATGGATCCCTCAAGACAGTGAGCAGCAGTGGGTGCAGGATGGAGGGACAAGGAGAGGAAGGGTTAGTCCTCAGTCAGTGAGACCGACAGGCACACAGAACCATGACTAAGGAGGCACTAAACAAAAGTAGTGCTGACCTCGGTGCAGAGAGCACTGGTTTTCCAAGGAGCACACCATCCTGCTGGGAGCAAGGAAGGACCTCACGTAGCCCTGGAACTGCTGTGTGATGGAAGAGCAATGAGCTCTCATTTCTGGCTCATCTCTACTTTCTAACTGTGATACAATCATCACACAATCACTGCTTTCTTCTTCTTACTTGTCTACATTTCCCAATTTTATGCAATGAACATATATCGTTCATGCACAGGAAGCCCAATGAAAGTTTTTTTGGTTTTTTTTTTTAAGCAAAAAAACCCCAAAACAAAATACTCAAGGGAAATCTATGAAAACACACCCAGAGAAGCAAAATGCACTGTTGTTAGGTTTAAAGTATCCGACTTAAAGATCTCTTAGGAAATCATAATTTCCTCAGTGAAGGTATATAGCTAGGGAACTCTTTGGATGAAAAATCAAAACAGATACTGTATACTCATTAAATAATAAAACTGGTAAATGCCAAGAATACTATAGGAATGAGAGTGTTCACAATCTCCTAACGGCTCGAAAGTTTCTTGCCCTTCTTAAATCTCTGTGCATAAATCAAATCACAAAATATTTTCCTGACAAGTCCCTAAATCTGTGACTTATAATGAACAGTACAGTTCTACTAGCCTTGCAAAAATGTTGGTAATTAAAGACAGATTTCACGTAGAAGGCCACTTATTAGAAATACTATTAACGTATTAACAGCTCCGTATTCAAAATAACCCAAAATAAGTAAGTTCCACTGGGATACTCCTTCCCAGACATCAAATAAAGGTTCGTTGCAATGTTCCCACAAAGGCTGCTTACAGAGATTGCAAAGGACCCGGACTTTGTTAACAGTAGATACATTCTTCCAGGTAAATGCTAGCTTGATGTTTTTAACAACACACACACACACACACGCACGCACACACACACACAATTTTTAAATGACATAAAAACATCACTCCAGTCATCTCACAGACTCAACAGTTCTGTTCAACCAGAATATACTCAATACCAACATATCTGAACCTACATGCGAGGCACTATTGAGAAGCATACCATATCCCTGAAACTCGTCTCTCCCCATCGGCTGTGCTTCTACCTTCTCCTGAAAAGTGTATGTATCACAATTCATTACCTGAACCCAGGATGGCTCAGTGGGTAAAGTGCTCACTTTGTAGCCCTGGGGACTGAGGATTGAGTCCCAGACTGGCCCGTATGAACCCATTTGCTGAACTGGGGTGTGCTTCCCATGTAGAGGTTCCCAGTTTGGTTCTCACCCCCTGGTTTGGGCCCCGGCTCGAGGGGGCGTACCTCCCATGTGGGAGGTCCCCAGCCCAGTTCCTGCTCTGTGCGGCTCCGCCCACCTGTGTGGAAGGAAACCATGTCAAAAAACAGATGACATACAGCTATGGAGAATGTTCTGGGCCGTCCCCCTTCTCTCTGTTTCTGTCTCTCTCTGTCAAGAAAAATAAAATAAAATCTTTACAAAAATAATTCATTACCTGATGGTGAATAACCTCTAGGGTTTGGTGTCCCGGTTTCCTGGCCAATGTGCTCCCGATTATTTACCATGTCCTTAAAGCTCAGCCCTAATTCCAAGGGACACATGCCTTAGGCGCCCAGGTTCTGCCTCAACCTCCAGCTCCCTTTCTTGCCGCTGGGCTCAAAGCACACTCCATCCGCCCTACCCAACCACACTGCATTGCTCACTATTCCCCAACACAACACGCTTGCTAAGTCCTGCTTCCTATGGCAGACGCCGAGGCAACACGAAGACCCTTGTCCAGTAGCGGTAGGTGACTGGGTGAGTGGAGAGCCACAATCAGTCTTCCTTCCCTGTGCTTGAGTCAGGATAGTCCAGGAGAGCTTCTGAGAAAGCACCCCGCTTGCTGGATCTTTCCTCTTGTTCTAGTGAAGAAAACATAACCTCCTGCCAATGGTGCACATCATGGCAGCCAAGGCTTCTCCAAATCCAGATGAACAAACCCCAATGAAACCTTTCCAGATTCCCAAACCCCATAAGGCAGGTCTGGACACAGCAATTCAGTCCACCTTATTCAGTGTGAAAATGAGGTCCCTGTAGGACACATGGGGCAGATTCAGATGTGGCGTCTTTTGGGGAGCATTTCTAAAACACACAATGTACCAAGGTGTGATGGTGCAACACTCTGGGGCTTTGAGAATCTGATGATTCTGCCCAGCATCCAGAAGGGGAAGGCACGATGTTGTTTACTTGTTTAATTTTTTTTAATGGAGGGATGATGTTATAGGACATTTAATGCTGCCTATCACATGAGATTCGTTCCAGGTGTACACAACGATTTGGTATTTGTAGATACTGTAAAGTGGTCACAGGAAGTCTTGTTCACACTTATCACCAAACATAGTTACACGTTTTTTGGGTTTTTTTTAAGATTTATTTTATTGTTTTTGACAGAGACAGAGAGAGACAGGGAGAAGGGGGAGGGCCCAGAGCAGTCTCCATAGTTGTACGTCATCAGTTTTCAACACGGTTTCATTTCACACAGGTGGGTGAGGGCTGGGCACCTCCTGCATGGGAGACATGCTCCCTCGAGCCAGGGGCCAAATTGAGAAGTGAGGATGAAACTGGGGGCCTCTCACAAGGGAAGCACACCCCAGTTCAGCATATGGGTCCACATGGGCCAGGGCTGGAATTCGATCCTCGATCCCCAGGGCTGTAAAATGAGTGCTAAACCTACTGAGCCATCCCAGCTTCCCCAGTTTACACGTTTCTGTTTTTGTTTTTCCTTCTGATGAAAATTTTTAAGATCTACTCTCTTGGATGTGAAGTTTTAAGGAGTTGGAATCAAGTAGGACCTGGCACCTGCCTAGATGCAGGGAGAAGGGAGGGGGCTAGGATAATTTTTGAGCTATGTATGAAGTGGCTGGTGGCACATGCTTATGTCATTCAAGCTTTAGAATCATCCTCAACCCCACCCCTGAGGCGAGATTCTCAGGGCTCTGTGCATGGAATAGCAGAGCTATAGAAGTAATACCTACAAAGTCCCATTTTACACACTGTCTTGCCCTGCATTAGGAACCACAAAACAGTCCCAAGCAGCTCTTAATGTCAACATACCTCAAACCCCATTCAGAGCCTTCGTATATGACAACCCACAGTGGACTTCCCTTTCCAAGAAAGAAAAAGAAAAAAAAAAAGGCACAGATTTTCAAGTCTAATAATGAGTTTTTGAGAAATTCCTTTTTGACTTTTCTCAGTGATGCGGTGCCATCCACGGTTAGCCATGTCACACAGAAAAACACAGGATTTGTGCCAACAACTCATCAAGAATATTACCCAGACCACATGTTAGGGGCAGAGGCTTTAAACAAAGTCCCACCAGAAATACTATTTGACAGCTATGAAAGGAAGTAATGGGAGAAGCCAGCCTGTTGTTTTTTATCTCAGGCCTCTGCTTCTGGGAGCTTCTGGGATTGGTGGGTGGGCAGCATGCTCTACCTCCCCACCCCCCATGGGGGACCAATCACCCTGGGTGAAGAGGGAAAACAGGGACATTCTGCACATCCAGAAGGATGGCACAAAGACAGGAACTGCTAATTGCAAAATCCTAATTCCTGGACTAAAAATGGTGGGCCAGCCTCGCTGGTTACAGAGCCATTGCTTGGTACAGCTGCCGGGAGTTTTCCAGAATTAGCCAGGGATGCTTAAGGTTAAGGAAAGTTAAAATTCACTCACCCATTTTGATCGATATGTCCAGAATACATCCTGAAGCTTACACCAGCCACGTTTCAAGCACTTGCTGGGCACACATGTGGCTCATGGCTACCGTATCTGTGCAAAGACGGGCCATTTCCATAAATACATAAAGTTCTGTTAGACCTCAATGGGACAAATAAATAGCTGTTGGAGATAGGGTCACAAAGTTGAAAACAAAACCAAAAATTTTCTTGGAAAGGTAAGTTTACGTACATATGTTTGCGTGCGTGCACACACACACAGATGTATAATACAACCTTTCATTAAATCAATAATCTATTTGCTTTTATCATGTACTTAACGTGGGAGCCTCCCTTTCAGATCATTTTGTTGTTTGCATACACTCAATGTGTTCTCTTTCATCAAGAGCATCGGCAAATGTGACCTAATACATATGTTTTTTGTTTTGTTTTAAAGATTTATCTTTATTGTGGTTTTTTTTTAAGATTTATTTTATTGATTTTTGACAAAGAGAAACAGAGACAGAGAGAGACAGAGAGAAGTGGGAGGCCCCAGAGCAGTCTCCATAGTTGACAGCATTAGTTTTCCATATAGCAGGGGTGGCCAACAAGTTGATCACGGTTGACTGGTTGATCGAGAGGCCAATTTTGCTGGATCGCCGATTGCTCGCAATGTCTGGGGTGGAATTGCGTGTACCATGGACTTTGAAGCGATTGTAGAAGACAAAACTTTCTAGCAATAGTTTAATGCATTCTGGGAATTTGCCAAGGTCATAAATTCCTAGAATTCTGACAGCCTGACACTGTGATCTCCGCCCACCCAGACAATACATTTTGACTTATGTGTTACACTTGTCACTGGACGCGTGAACACAACAGTTACGACTCGACTCATCGAAGAACACAGTCAGTTAGCTTGAATATTTGGTAGTGTCATACGGTAGCTTCTTTTCTTTTGTATTAACAGTATTATTATCAGTCAATATTATTTATCCTCGGTGACCACGTTGAGTTTCAATTTTTCTTCTATTTAAAATGTAAGTACCTTTTGTTTTAAATTAAATTGCTTTTCTTACCTATCTATTTACTTGATAAGTGAGCATTCTCGGCAACAGATCTCTAAACTGCGGTCATTACACTGAGAGAAAAATAAGGGACAGTATTACAAATATATTAGGAATAACAAT